>OVAU01004450.1:0-10080 GCA_900406315.1 Biscutella laevigata subsp. laevigata | reverse complement strand
TAAACTCACGTTTTACTTTGATCAATTAATGAAGGTTAATTATNCACAAACATAGACCAAATAAAGGCCATTTGAAAGATTGTCCCTTGCTTAAATTCTACACAAGGCGTAAACTGAACTTGTGACCTGGTATTGGGAGAAAGATGTTAGGAGAAGGCATATGCAACCAACCGTGATGCGTCTCCTCCCGCTGTGATGTTGTTCCCTCAACTATGACGCTGCTCTTCCCACATCTCCTGTTGAAAGTTAAACTTAATTTTAGATAATATTATTGGCCTAATAATGACTAAACCCAATATAATCAAAATTCTAAAATTCTCTCTAGAAATATCTAATCTATTCATTCTTATCTTCTAGATTACTTTTAATAGTTGTCAAAAAAAATTACTCTTAATATAAAATAACTTTTTTTTGAACGAAAAATATAAAATAACCTAGATTTAAGTTTAGAAGAAGAAGAAGAATGATGATATTGCGGACCAAGTATTCAAGATGAAAATTGACCAAGCTAAAGAAGAAAGCGGTTGAAATCATCAAAGACGAGGAGGTGGTCAAAACCGAGGAAGAGGTCATAGATACGGAAATGGAGGTTGGAAATCTTTTGAAGATAGCACATATCAAAGAGGACAAAGCTCATCAAGAGGTTGTGGGAGAGGAAACCAAAAATCCAGGTACGACAAGTCAAGCATCAAATCCTATAATTGTGGAAAGTTGGACATTATTCTTTTGAATGTAAAGCTTCAAACAAGAACATAGAAGAAAAGTCCAACTACATTGAAGAAAGAATCCAAGAAGACAATATGCTTTTGATGGAATGCAAGAATGATGAACAAGATAAGGTTAATAAATCGATGAAATCAATCACATGTGCGGCCAAAGAAGATTGTTTGTGGAGCTTGATGAATAGGTGAAAACCAATTTGGTGTTAGAAGATGAATCGAAAATGGAGGTGAAAAGAAAAGGAAAATTCTCATTTGATTAAAGAATGGTCATCAGTACATATATAATGTGTACTACATCCCAAATCTGAAGACCAATATCTTAAGCCTTGGACATCTCTAGAAGGGTTATGACATCCGATTAAAGGATAATAACATTTCTATAAGAGACCAAGTAAACAATCTCATCACTAAGGTGTTGATGTCAAGAAACAGAATGTTTACTCTTAACATTCAAAACGATGTTGCATGATGCCTCAAAATGTGCTATAAGGAAGAGCCTTGGCTTTGACATCTTCGATTTGGGCATCTAAAATTTGGAGGACTCGAACTACTTTCCAAGAAAGAAATGGAAAACAATTTAAAATGAGTTTTCCAAATGAGTCTGACTCAAGAGCTCAGAACCCATTAGAACTTATACACACTTATGTTTGCGGTCCAATCAAGCCAAAACACTAGGTAAAAGTAATTATTTCCGTCTCTTTATTGATGATTTTTCAAAAAAAAAATATGAGTGTATTTTTTGAAGGAAAAATTAGAGGTTTTTGAAAAATTCAAAAAGGTCAAAGCTCTTGTGGAGAAGGAAAGTGGTCTTGTATTTCTGAATGAATTTATGAAGTATTGCAAAGACAATGGCATTCAAAGATAACTAACCGTACCAAGATCCCCTCAACAAAATAGAGTGGTGAAAAGTAAGAATAAAACAATCCTCGAGATGGCAAAGAGTATGCTAAAAGTAAGAAGCTACCAAAAGAGTTATGAGCTGAAGTTATCGCATGCGCTGTGTATTTTTCAAATAGATCACCAACAAGAAGTGTTTTAGGAAAACGTCATAAGAAGCATGGAGTAAAAGGAAACCATGTGTTTCTCATTTAAGAGTATTGTTCATGCTCATATACCAAAAGAGAAGCGAAGTAAGCTATATGATAAAAGCGAGAACTTCATCATTTATGATGAAAATTTCAAAAGCTACAAGCTCTACAATCATGATACAAGGATGACAATCATTAGTAGAAATGTGGTGTTCGATGAATAAGGTGAATGAGATTGGAGTTCAAATGGTGAAGACTATAATTTCTTTCCGGAATTTGAAGAAGGCATTTTGGAACAACCAAGTGAGGAGCAAACTACACCTCCGAATTCACCAACCACGAGTTCTCAAGAAGATGAATTCAAGTGAAAGGACTCCATGTTTTAGAAGTCTTCAAGAGCTTTATGAGGTACCAAAAATCAAGAAAACCTTCACTTTCTTGCATATTTGCGGATCGCAAACCCACAAATTTTCAAGAAGCCATTAAAAAGAAGACTTGGAGAAATGTAATGGATGAAGAAGTCAAGGTGATACAAAAGAATGATACATGGGAGTTAGCCTCACTTCTAAATGGGCACAAGGTAATAGGTGTGAAGTGGATCTATAAAGAAAAGAAGAACTTCTATAGAGACGTTGAAAGTTACAAAGCAAGATTGGTGGCAAAAAAACTATAGTCAAAGAATGGGAATCGACTATTATGAGGTATTTGCTCTCATTTCTCGTCTAGAAACCGTTAGACTAATCATTTCATTGGCAGCACAAAAAATTTGGAGTATACATCAAATGGATGTCAAGTCGGCCTTCTTAAATGGAGATATAGATGAAGAAGTTTATATTGAACAACCATAAGGCTACATAGTCAAGGGAGAAGAACACACATTTTTGTGGCTAAAGAAGGTGCTTTACAGATTAAAACAAGCCCCACGAGCTTGGAATACTCCAATTGATAAGTATTTTAAGGAGAAAACTTCATCAAATGCCCATATGAGCATGCACTTTATATCAAAACTCAAAAGAATGATATATTGATTGCATGTTTATATGTATACGACTTGATATTTGCGGTCGTGTGGGACACGACCAATAGTCATTGCACCAAAGTTGTGTGTGGACATTCCTCTTACGTTATCACTCTTCCGGTTTCTTGAATTTGTTTTCGAGAGAGCCTTGATGGATGGAAGTCCTCAGTGTATGATCATGTCTGCCCAAACCTGAGGGTGGAGACCTTTCGGCATACATGCTAGCCATTTATCCTTCCACTCGTAGACGTGTTGGTGATATATCGTTGTTGTGTGACGGTCGATTTTGTTCCAACAATAGTATTTCATAATAGTTATTTGAATTTAAATTTAGAAAAATCAAAAAAGTTTTTGAGTTTCAGAGATTACCGCAGAACTACGAAACCAAATGTCCTTCTTATTGGGAGGCATGTCTGAGTACGTCGGATGTCCTTTCTTGGGCATATGAAATAGCATGTCTCTGATTAGTTTGGTGATTTCAGGATCCACACGAAACCTGAGATTAGGAGAACTATTTGGCGGATTTTGAGGAAATTCATTACAAGTTAGGGGGACGGGAACTAACAAAGTCTTTCTTGGTTACGCACTCGAGAAAATCTGATGCAATGGTCACGCCCAACCATCTTGAGGAGCTCCTCAATCAGGATATGCTGCAATGCGTCAACGTTACCCACAACTCATGGTTATAAAATGTAATTAGAAGGTCTTCTAGACCGAAAAATTGTAAACCCTCGTCGTCTATGAGTCGATCTAGGTAATCATATTTTTGGTCTAATTTTGATTTATTATCGAAATTTTTAATTTTAACTCTAAAAAGTCAATTTTAATCAAAACAATTATAAGTTAATCTACATTTTTTTGTTTTAAATCCTTAAATTTCATTTTGGATCTACAAAATTCATCTAATTCATTAAAAATCCATAAAATCATTAAATTTCTAAAATCCCAATTTTTTGATTGAAACCATAAGTTTAAAAAAATCCATAAACTTCACAAAATTCATTTAAAATTCCTAATTTTTTTAAAACCCTAAAAGAATTCATAAAATTTCATTTTGACTGTTTAAAATCCATAAAATTCATGAAATACATTAAAATTCATAAAATTCATTGAAAATTCATAAAATTCAGGTTCTCTTTAGGCTTTCCAGGAAGCGTTCCACCTTATCTCTTGACAGCATCCGCAGTTTATGCAAGTTGAACGACCATCTTCTTCACATGAGAGGCTAAGGACTCGTACTTTCCCTTCATGTCGGTGTAGACTCGATCAATTTTGGCGTGCATATCCTTTGTGTGTTGCTTCTGGGAGTCTAGGAGTTGGTACATCAAGCTCTTGAGGTCTTCAGGATTGGAGGAGCTTGATTGTTGGTCGGAGTTTCCTTGGAAGCTTGGTTTGTTGGGCGTGAAGGTCGAGTTGTTCTGGTACGGATATTGCCCTCTTGGCACGAATCCTTGAGTGTTCTTGATTTGTTACTGACCTCCTTAGTTTTGTGGATAAACTTGGTCGCCTGAATTCTCAACATTAAGGTTTTTATATGACAGAATATTGAAATAACCTTGAAGTGTTTGTTGAACCCTCAGTTGTATCTGTTTTGTCCTTCAATGTAGTTGACCTCTTCTTCTTCGTCATCTACTAGTGCATCACCGACGTAGTCATCCCTAGTTGGGATCTCTTCAACTTCATCCTAGAATCGGACCAACTTAGATTCTCTTGAGAGTTGGCTTTGAAGTTGAAATATTCGTGAGTTGAGCTTTTGAATCTTTTTAGCTTCTGTGTGAGAGCTAGTTACTCAAGTGGTTATGTCATACTCCAGAGTGTGGTTGTTATTGTTGACCGCAAGGTTTTCAATCAGATAATAAGGGTTTTTATTGACTTGGTCATGAAGTTATCGTTACTAGTCGTGTCTAGGGAGAGCTTGTACTGATGGTCAATGCCTTGGAAGAATGTGTTGAGCAGATTGGCATGTGCAAAGTCGTGCTGTGGGCAATCTCTTAGATATTCTTTGAATCGTTCCCAAGACTCAAAGAATGACTCGACCGATCCTTGGTGGAAACCCATGATCTTGTTCCTGAGGAGGTTAGACCTAGCATTTGTATAGAAATTTTCAAGGAATGCGGCTCTTACCTCGGCCCAAGTAGTGAGAGAGTTGGGTGGGAATGACTTGAGCCATCTATGCGCCTTATCACCAAGGTAGAAAGCAAAGAGCCTTAGCTTTAGGAAGTCGGTTGGTACTCCATGCGATCGAGTCATTGAACAGATTTCCTCAAACGTCTCTATGTGATCCATCGGGTGTTCTTGAGGCAGGCCGTGAAACTGATTTTGCTTGACGAAGGTGATGATATGTGGCTTGATCTCATAGTCATGTCTGTCAATAGTTGGAGGAAAAATGGCTTATTTATTCGCGAAGAGTGCATCAGGGGCGTTGAATTCTCCTAAGGTTCTGAATTGGTCTAGCCGTTGTTCTACTCTTGGTTGTGGAATATCTGGAACAGTTCTAGGTCAGCTTAAGTCGTCAAACTACTCTATAAAATCATAGTGAGTGGTTGGGGCTGGTGCATGAGGTTGAAATCATGGTTGGCGTTCGTGACGACCATCAGGTCGACCAGACAGTAGTTGTCGTGGACTTGGTATGACAGGTTGCAGAGCGATCGGTGAGGGTTGTTCGGAAATGGCCTAGGTCGGTAAGGATGAGCATTCATATGAGTAGGGTATGTGACTCGTCCTTGGAACTTCATAGGCGTGGTGGGATTGTTTGTCAGCTTCCTTGCTCGATTTGTGTGTTTCATCAGGTGAATCACGTGGGTCAGGCGGCGTAGAGGTGCAGTTAGATGGTTTATCGCGTGATTGGGAAGGTGGGTTTGATCGGGTCAGTGCATCAGAAGTCTATGTTCGGCTGTCGGAGGTGCCAATACGTTTATCGGGTCAGCATGGCGCATCAGGAAGTCTCGAGCCTTCGACTGGCCAGTCGACTCGATCAGATGCTCAAGTCGGGACGTATCGGCTATCTAGTGATGCACCTGGTCTGGTTTTTGTGCATTCGGATGACTCAGTTTGGCCATCAAGTGAGTATGTCGGGTCTTGAGTGCTTGACCGCTCGGTCATCAGTTCGGATTGAGGCGAGAAGGTCGTCAGATTGGCTGGATGTCGCGTTGGGCGGTTAGATCGGAGTGCCTCGACTATCTGGTTGTGAGTTTGGTCCAGTCTCTCTGGGTGATGCATCAATTGTGGGTGGTCGGTCGTTAGTTGCATCGGTCGTTCTTATTGGTCGTAGTTGGCTATCAGGTAGTGCTGATCTTCGGGACGGAAGCTTGGGCCCAAATTGGAAGGTCAATAAGTGTGTTGGACGTGAGTCATCGGTCACGTGCTCGGCTCTAGGTCGGAAGGTATGTAGGTGTCGGTACGTGCTGACAAGTCGGTTGGGTGAGTGAGTATGTCTTCGTACGTGGGTGGCATCCGTGCGGCTTCAGAACGTGCGGCATGTGCGACATCAGAACTTCTGGCGTCTTCGGTGTGTGCGACGCGTGCGGCTTCGAAATGTTCGGTATGTGCGATGTGTGCAGTGCATGCGGGTTCAGTACGTGTGGCATGTGCCTCCACTTTAGCCACATATTAAGTGAAAACAGACTCGGCCCATCGCTGCATTGTTTGGATCGTCTGATTTCCATTTTTTGAGCGTTCTTGTGCGTCTTTAGGTTGTTTGTCGCGCCCTTGAGTAAGGTTAGCTTATCCGAGATAGTTGAGGTCATGACCTAGGTCTTGGGACTGGGAATGGTCATGACTCGACCCAGAGCGGTCGGTGAGAGCTAGGTATGGTTGGCGAAACGAGTTGGAGGCCATCTTAGATTTTGAGCATTTTCTTTGATGCTTTACGAGCCTTGGCTCGCTCTTGGCATTGATTGGACAGGGTCAATGCCTTGAGTTAGCATGTGGTCCATTGTTGGATCGCGTCTCTTTCAGCTTGTCTCTCTATAAGCTTCGTCAGTTCTTGGTAGTCTAGGCTCACAAGGTTCTTTGGTCATTCACTCCTACGTATCATAAACTTCAATATAAACTTGAATTGAGCGAGAACTAAGAGTGAAAGTAAGAATTTAGACAATAGATCTAATCAAGATCCTAAAGACTAAAGACTTCCCTGGCAACGACGTCAAAAACTTGATGCGGTTTGTTTTGTATCCAAATTTTATCAGAGGTTTTAATTAGCCTTTTCCTCGTCACCACATTGGTTGCAAGTGCACAGCTATGTGAGTTGAGTACTTAGGGATCAAATCAACAGAGAGGTCTAGTACTTTAAGTTTAAACGTGTCTAGAGCTAAGTTGATTAGAGTTTTGGGGTTTTGGTTTCAGAACTTAAACGGGCAAGCAAATAAATCAAAATAAGCAAGAAAGGAAACAACGCAAGAAAATGAAACAATGCAATAACAAATAAGGAAACTTTCAATAACTAAAATGTTAGGTCTTTGGGAGATCCATTATTGGATTTTATGATATAGTGGAATCGATTCTAAGGATGACAATAGTGTACCATCTTGAGCTTAACAAGGATTGTTTGGCTCCACCCCACTATTTTGATTTATTAGGACCCTTAGCCACACGACACAATGATATGTTGTGTTTTTGTTCGTTTTTAGGATTCATTTTCATTAGTTTTGCATTAGTTTAGGGTGCAATTAGAGTCTCTTAGGTCCATTTGCATTGCATTATCATGTTTCAGGTGGTGAACGAAGCATTTGGACGAGAAACGGGTGAAGAAGTGCTTTTTTGAGACTTAGGTGAATCAACGAGATTTCAAGTTTCAATCCCGGCCAACCATCCCGGCCACTCTGACCGAGACCCTCTTTAGGGCAGAGACAAAACATCAACCCCGGCCAAACTAGACTGGGATAGATCCCTCTGTCTGTTTCCAAGCTTCGATCCCGGTGAAGCCATACCGGCCAATCAGACCGGGATCCTCCCTCAAATCCAAACAGGAACATCATCCTGGTGCAGCTCCCGGTCACTCCAGGACGGAACTTTCTGTACAGCCTCGAAATCTCATCTCGGTGGACACCATCCCGGCCATCCAGACCGGGATCCTATCTCTACGTCGGGACCAGAACCATAGTTTCGGTCAGAATGACCGGGACCATTGCTCGCGAAAGGTCTTTCTATAAATAGAAAGAACCCTATTTTTAGAAGGTGTGTGGAATTTTTGTATTGTTATCAAACTTTTGTAAGAATTTGGGTTTGTTATCATTCCTAAGTAATCCAATCTATATATTTGCTTCTCTAATCATGTTTATTACCTTTATGCTTAGTGTTGATTTCATGATTAGTGAGTAGTCTCTTTGCTAAGTGAATGGATTAGGTAGATTTAGTGCTTAAACATACTATTTAGGACTTGTAATCTACATATGTTCACTTCATTGATGGGTTTAAAGCTAGAATGGAAGTAGCTAATCAATTCTAAAACTTAGGCATATCTCGCCTGGAAGGTGTTCGATGAAATGCCCGAACGAATCTTTTAAGTGCTATTTGAAGCCTAACCAAGGGATTGTGCTAGGATCATTTAGTAATTGCATGGACTAGAGTTTATTGCTTGTTGAATCATGCTTTTAGTCAAGGGATTGTACACTTGCATGTTTTATCAAAGGGGTTTATACCAAGGGATTGGATTTACCTAAACCAGATAGTTCCTAGATTAAGGATAAGCACTTAGATGTTTTTATTGAGTAGTATGCGTAAGAACTAGATCATCCTAGATTAAGGTATCCTTGTACATATATGCATTGATTTTTTTTTCTTTATATCTATTTTACTTGGTTTAATGACACTTCGAACAGCTTGGTATTGAGATGATTAGCTCAGGTAACAAGACGTGATCGACTGCTCAGATGTCCCAAGATCTCATTGCCTGTTGAATGTAGGTACACCTCCACTGCTTGTAAATAAGCATGTTTCATTTTCTTTGTTTTCTTTATCTTCGGTTCTTTCTCTAAATTTGGATCCCAGCGAGACGGTGTGATTTAAGTTTGGGGGAGGAACCACCTTCGGTCTAATGTCGTTTTCTGTTTTGATTTTCATTTTGCATTGTTCACACTTATGTTTTTGTAAAAAACAAAAAAACGAAAAATTTAAGAAAAACCAAAAAGATTTGTTCTTATTTGCATCAATTCGTTTTTCTCATACAGTTTGCATTGCATATGTAGATAGGATCGAGCACATGTAGATTGCATTGCATTCCATTTTTCAAAAGAAAACCAAAGCGTTTGAAATCCTCGATCATCGATTCTAGCCTAGTGACCTCGAAGCGTCTTGAAGTCTACAGCCTTAGAGTGCTTAAAAATCTTTGTCATTGGTATTGAAGCTTGTTAGACTAATGTTGCTTTCATGGTTATTGGAGTTTTAATTTGGATTTTTAATTAACATGATCAAACTACTTCACTTGTGTTTTATGGCTTCTAATATTTCAAGCACAAGTTGGGCATTGCAACCGAAACACCTTTAGCCCGGCTTGGTCGTCCTCACTTTAAAGATGATTCCCTCTCACCCGTTACTACCTTGGCCCAAACACTTGTGAGTTTCACTATCTATCTTTAGTGTTTGATGATTTTGTAAAATCTTGCAAGATTTAGAGCGGCATTTAGAAGCATCTATCCGGGTAGCTAGGTAGAATAGGCTTGGAATGGAATTGGAAAATGCTTGGGTATATCTAAGACTTGATATCATTCGGTTCACGGGTAGCTTAAGTTGTTCTTGCCTATTGAAATGGGTTGCTTGGATAGAGAGAATAAAAAGAAGAGGTTTGGAAATAGGGAAAGAAGAAGAATAGCACCAAAAGAAAATAAAAAGAGACAACAAAAAATGGATTAGCTATGACTCAAAGCATTAGAGGAAAAGAATATTATACTCCAAGAAAAGGGTATTACAAAGAAAGAAAGAGTTTTTAAAAGCAAAATTGCCTTGGAGGAGAAAGATGCAAAGGAAACATGAAGAGTCAAGTATTGAACAAAAGAAAAAGATCTCTTGAAGAAAAATGAAAATGGTGTAAGCTTAGAAGAAGTTAAGTGGGTAGACTAAGACTGAAGTTTGGGGGTAGATAGATGCTTAATAGGATATGCCTCATTGCTCTTTGTTTTTCTNTTTCTCGCTTTTACTATAATCTCTTCACTCCACGAGAGAAACCGCATTACAAACGACCTCATGCCGTGTGGAACCTTCTCTTAGCTTGTAGTCCCCTTTTTACCGAACCAAATGAAACCTTGTGTTTTAGTCTTGATCATGTTTCACGCTCGTTCATTGAATGAATGTAGGAAAGCAACTTAGGATGGTTAAG
>OVAU01004448.1:0-10082 GCA_900406315.1 Biscutella laevigata subsp. laevigata | reverse complement strand
CAAACGAAGCGTACCCATTTGGGTTCATGAGTTAGTTCAAGGTCCCATGAATAAGGCAATGACGTGGCCCATATTTTATACGAGAGGGTATATGTTCCATACACGCAGTTGGGGAGCTCGAAAGAAAACATATAATTACGGAATATGTGTGAAAGGAGAAAGTTATGCGGATGCATCTGATGAAGCAGATTTCTATGGGAACATAACAAAATCATGCAGTTACAATATGCAGGTTCTTCGAGGAGGCTTAAGTCCTCCTTGGTCTCGGCACACCAGGGTTCGAATCCGAGCCCAGTTTTATTTTCAGACCTTCTGGAGTCGCTAGCCAACGACCGCAAAGCAACTCCAGATGAATGCGGCGATGGATTGCGGCCTTCATGGTACAACTGACACAAATAAGAATGGTAGTCGCTCGTGGAGTCGCTTATGAGCGACTACAAGAGCGACTACCAGGGTTTTTGAACACCTAACCCCTAATAGTCGTATTTCATGTTAAATTATTCATATCTTCAAGATACTATAGCTTAAGATCGTATAAACTCTCTTAAATTTCATAAAAGCATCGTTAAACTCATGTTATCCACTTTTTTGTTTAAAATAACATTTGATTACAAAGTTGCAAGTTAGTCCAACAAAGGCATAACAGTTATCGAAAACCCTAATTCGTTCTAGTTTATGATAGATTTTTTTTCTTTATTTTATAAGCTTTACAAATTTATCAGAGTTTACGGATGTGAAAGTTGGGACATCATTGGTTTTACGAATTTTGGACGTCACGGTTTAAAAATATAACCAAAACCAAACAACTTTATATTTTATATCCAAAACGATTGTATACAATTACTTGTATATACTTAACGTATTTGGTTACATGGCACAACGGTTCTTTGTAGAGGAATAAGTCCTCTTAGTTCAAGGCAAACCAGGGTTTGATGCCTTACGTTTTTTTTTAATTTTTCGCTATTTTATGGGTCGCTCCGGAGTCGCTCTTTTGCGACCTAGGAGCGACTGTCTTTTTTTCAAAAGGATTGCTGACGTGGAGTGCATCGAACTAACCCGTGGTCGCTTTGGCGTCGCTCTAGGAGCGACCCTGGAGCGACCACTCTTCGTTTCGAGGCCGCGTCCCATGATGCAAACACAACTTTTACAGCATCCTCCGTCAAGTTTTCCGGCGGCTCAATCGCCTTTTCCGACGGCACAGTCTCCTTTTCCAGCAACTTTTTCAGCTCATGAACGACTTCAGATCGACTCTATTTAAACTCGAAAATTTTGTTTGACCGAGTAACGGTTACGAAATATTTAGTCGTCTTTCGGGAGTCGCTCACGAGTGCCTACAGAGCGACTCTTCTAGGGTTTTTAACGTAGCAACTACGGAGCTACGTTACTTGTAGTCGCTCAGTCATCATCTTCTTCTTCGCCGTAATTCTTCTCCTCCGCCATTTTCAGTCGATTTTGAAGCTAAAGCTCTCAATTCTTCTTCATTTTTTACGGTGAAATGTTTGGAAAATCCGGTAAAACAACTAGCAGTGGCAAGAGTCGGCGAGGAGGGCAACGAAACTCGCCCGGGGAATCATCAAACTCCCATCGATTGGGACCCCAATACAATTTTGTTCCTAAGTCGATTCCATCGCCGAAATCTGATGGGTCTGTCCCTTTCCTGACGAGGCCGCATCCCATGATGCAAACACAACTTTTCCAGCATCCTCCGTCGAGTTTTCCGACGGCTCAGTCGCCTTTTCAGGCGGCGCAGTCTCCTTTTCCAGCGGCGCAGTCTCCTTTTCCAGCAACGCAGTCTGCTTTTCCGGCGACGCTTCACCTTGGTCGGCGACATCTCCGGATATGCGACTCCCAATCCCGGAATTCGCATATCCGCCTCAGAAGCTTCTGCCTCTATCCGCTTCTGAAGGTCCTTCGGCGGTGCCCGAGCCCGCTATTCCTTTAGACGCTCTGCTTCGGATGTCGGGTCGTGAGAAATTGAAGGTTCTCAATCCCGCACCAATTCCGGGAACCCAATGGTATGATCTTTAAAATATTTTATAAATATTTTTATAATTTTATTATATTTAGGATAATTTAGAATGATTTTAGAATAATTTTAGGAATTTCCGAATAATTTCAAAATATTTAGAATAAATTTAGAATGAATTAAACATTATTTTGATATTATATTAGAAATTATAAAAACATGAATAATTTAAAAATATTTTAAATTGATTTTAAAATTATTTTACGAATGATTTTCTAAATTTCTTATGATTTTTCATTTTTCTGAATGATTTAAAATTATTTATATTGATTTTAAAATGTTGTTAAAATGTTTTAGAAGGTTTGACCTTGACAAAGGCAAACTTGTTAGTGCCATTTCGATTGTCTTAAAGGACAAATTCGATGGGCCCTACTACAGCTGGATCGTCGTTCCTAGACATGCCCAAGACCGATTCTTCTACCAGTTCGCGGCACGTGAGTTTATTTTATATTTAGTTAAATAATAAACGCATTTATTTTTTGTTCTGTGTAACATCATTTTTTGAATTGTGGCAACATCATACTTGGGACTCCGTATATACGGGATTCGTGCGGGAGGAATTTGCAGAATCGCCATCCGTCGGATGAAGGAGAGTGTCTCCCACGCGAATCAAAAGGGGAAACGTCCGAGCTGGATTGTGGAGGAAATCTGAAAGGAGATGTGCAAGCATTGGGACACAGATGAATTCCGAGAGAGGAGCAGCAATGCTTCCAACTCTCGAAATTCCAACCGTGACGGTCAAGGTCCCCACATGCATTTGTCGGGGCAGAAATCTTATCTTCGCGTTCAACAAGATTTGGTAATTACTGTATTTATTTATTTTTCCATTCAAATTATATAACTTCTAATCTATTTTTATTATTTTCTATGTAGACGCGAGAATTAGGAAAAACGGCCAATTTCTCGGATGTGTTCCACAAGAGAAGGCCAGATGGGACTTTCGTCGATCTTAAGGCGAAAAAGGTATGTGAGATCTTTCAAAGGAAGTTCCAGGAGAAGTTGAGTCAGCTGGATCCCGATCAAGCTTCGAATGGCACCTCCCGACATGAGCTGACCCAATAGGAGATCAATGATTTGTTCATTCAGGTATAAAAAACTTTATCTTTTTAATTCACTCTTACTTTATTTGTAAGCTAATTATGATTTTTTAGTCTACTATCGCTGATAAGAGAGGTCGTCCTTACGGGGTAGGCAGCCGTAGCAGGATTTTGGAAAAAGGCGGCGGTACCCGACAGCAAGGTTATTCAGCTTCTGCATATTTTCTTACTATCCAAGATGAGCTTCGAGCGGCTCACCAGAGGATTGCAACCACTGAAGCGCGGAATGCAGAGCGAGAAGCAACGNGTTGAGGCTCGTTTGATGTAGGAGAATCAAGCGACGCAGAACAAATTGGCCGCTCTTATGGCGTACCTGAAGGCCATGAACCCGACCATGCCTGAGACCTTGTTGGCTCTATCAGTGGCTGATCCTACAGACCAGAACTCCTCGGGATTAGGGACGTACCATACCCCTCCCGAGAATGAAGACTAGTTTAAAAAAAAAATAACTTTTATCAAAACTTTTGTTTTTTAATTTGAATGTTTTAATATTAGTTTTTATTTAAAATTTCTTTTTTATTCTTATTTATATTTATTATTAATAATTAAATATAAAACAAAATAGCATTTTAAAATTATTAAATTTTTAAAAATGCATAAGGAGTCGCTAGGAGGAGTGACTCCAGATATAGTCGCTACATTGAACGACTACAGCCGTCGTCGCTACACTGAGCGACCACGGGCAGGGTCTCTAACATAAGTGACTCCACATTAGTCGCTCAATTATAGCGACTACATGCAGAGTCGCTTAAACGAAGCGACTTCTAAGCGATTGTGTTCGTTTTTAATTCTTTTTTCATTTTCTATTATTTTAATTATCTATTTTATAATTTATTAATTTTCAAAATTTTAGTAGCGACTAGAAACAGAGTCGCTACATTAGCGACTGGAGAAGCGACTGCGTTGACCAGTCGCTCATGCTTATATCAACGACTTGGATATGTGGTCGCTAAATGTAGTCGCTCGTGAGCGACACTATCAGGTAGTCTCTCCGAGGTCTCAATAGAGCGACTCCAGATCGACTATATGATTTAGCGACGCAATATTAGCGACTACGTGTTTTAGTCGCTTTAGGGTCGCAACTGTTTCATGTGGGACTGCGGAGCGACTATTCTTGTAGTTACTAATAGCGTGTTTTCTTGTAGTGTAGATTACATATTCTGAATAATATGATTAATGAGACATAATAAATCTTTAGGAATTCTTTTAATTTATTTAGTTTAATTATTTTGTTTAGTTTTATCAACCAATAAGAGGTTGACAAATGTCACATTCTTAGAAGCAAAACTTTACTTTATAGTATAGATATGTGTTAAAGTTCGTAAGTCGAAAAGAAATTGAAACGAGGAATGAAAGAAATTGCAGCAAGGTGAAAAATCCTAATTGACCGAGAATCGCAAATGTCACATTTTTAGAAGCAAAACTTTACTCTATAGTATAAATATGTGTTAAGTTTCGTAAGTCGAAAAGAAATTGAAACGAGGAATGAAAGAAATTGCAGCAAGGTGAAAAATCCTAACTGACCGAGAATCGCAACAAGATGAAAAACCCCAATCGACAGAGAATTACATTGAATTAAAATATTATTTTTTTAAAAAAATGTAGGCCACAAGGGGGTCCTACTCTCTATTTGTGGGCCACATGGGGATCCCACTTCCCATTAAACTACAAACTGTAGCGGATGCGAGTCGAACTCGCCACCTGGTGAAGAGTGACGGCCACTACTCAACCGGCAGGGCTATAGACGCTCCTCAGGTTAAGGACTTAACTGAAAATCATATGTTAAGGATTTAAAGAAAAACTAATATAACAACAACCGACAAAAAAAAAAGAAATTAACCGCCTATTTACCAATCTGCCCAAAAAAATATTATTTAAAAAGTTTCATGTTGTTTGTATACCGTTTACATTTAATTTAGATGCTATTTTAATGCCTTCACCGAAAAAAAATATGTGTATGTGTGCAATTTACGCTTAATTTAAACTAGAATTGTACTCGCATTATATGCGGAGTGATGTGGTTTTAAATATAATGTTACAATAGTTTAATTTTATAGAAAACTATATTTAAAAATTTAATGTGTGATTAATAAATATTAATAAATAATTTTCTGTAAATTTATTTAATTCTATTTATTTAATTTTATATTTTTTTATTTTGAATACGACAATAATATTAGTTATATATTAAATTTGGATCATGATTTTACCAGTTGATTAACCTGTTTGACCATTGTATTGAACATAAAAGTTTAAATGATTTTTTGATAAAATCTGTTTAAGAATATGTTTCTAACTANAAGTCTATTGTGTTCTAGTGTTCCTGTTCTAAAAGCTTCGATCATCATTGAAGCTATCAATTGGTATCAGAGCATTGCTCGATCCATTTTTTTTTTCCTTTCATTACGTGAGTGATAACTTGATTGAAACCATGTCAACATGGTATCAAGATAAAGAAAGCCCTGCAAATATATTGGAAAACCACCGTATGTTGCAGAATGATATATGCCGTGAAATTCAAGTTCAATTCCAAGAGATGAAGGCTTTTATGGTGAATAGTTTCAAGAGTCTTGAGAAGACCATTAGTAATATGAGAGAGGTGGTGAGAGAGATCAAGGTTAGTGAAGAAATTTTTTGTGATGGTAGTGTTGAGCTATCTGTTGCACAACCTATATCACTAAAGCAATGGGCAAACTCTCCATTAAAATGCGAGCAAGCTCGAACATCTCTGGTCAAGCGCCAACGTCATGCTTCTCAGGTCAGAAAATCAACAAAGAAATTTTCCTCTAAATTCAGATATTGTGTATCTGCACCATCTCATAAACAAAGTCAACAAGCGCATATCCCTTCTCTACTATGGAGAATCCATGTCTCTGCTCATGGTTTGAATGGTGGTGAGCAAGGAGTTTATTTTGTTGTGAATGGTGCAAATGAGAACCATCCGTTTGATCGAGGGAAAATTACATATGCAAGGGAAGGTGACAAAACTTCGGTGAAAAAATTTTTGGCCGTGATTCAATGGTTTTTGTGACTTGAACCTTGAGGACAAGGTTCTTTGGAGGATGGGAGTATTGATGAGTCATAAATATCAAACCGAACTCGTGTACCGAACTCGTGTACCAAACCGGAAATACTTGGATTGATCACCGGTTCATAATTGCTATTGAATTTATCATTGTTCTTTTATATTTTCTTTATTTCGTATATGTTTAAGTGGAAGAAGAAGTCTTCCTAGTTTCAAGGAGTCATCTTCTCCACATTGCTATGATCATCGTTTGTAAACTTCTGCTATTTAACTATTGAAAAACCAAAAAATAGGCAATCTTAATTGCCAACAAAAGTCTATTGTGTTCTAGTGTTCCTGTTCTAAAAGCTTTGATCATCATTGAAGCTATCATCATTTTTTCAGGTCAAGAGCTTAGAAGAACAAGATCTCCCTTCAAAGCAAGCTAAGGCAATAACCGGTGCTATAACTGAAGTTCTAGATGATAGCTTTGGAGTTGTATCTCAGTTCGTTGTCTCTAGAGCAACAATGCAGAAAGTAAGTTTCTATTATATAATAGATATGACAAGGCTCTATATATTCTCGAATCTTATGAGGGTAACGTAACAGTCGGTCTTAATTTGATATTCAGGCTGAAATGACACAGGAAGCAAACTTATCCAAGTTCAAAAGTGAAATTTATAGTTCATTGGTAAGTTGTGTTTCACTTTTCAGTGCCTTATTGTAGTTTTGCTCTCAATCTGTAGTTACACACAAATGCTTTGAAAGCCGATAGAGACAATAGATATACTCCACCTCTTATATGGACATTTGTTTCCGAAAGATTGTTGAAACATTACTGTTTTGTGTATATATATAACAACCTTTTCTATCTGCTGCAACACGAGGATGAGAAACTCCACAATACCATAAACGAATCCGAACTGATATAAGGTTAGCTTTGTCGGATCCTCTAAGGTTATATTTGGTAGAGTCTGTGTACTGACTAATACAATAATATTGCAGCCACGAAATCAACAAAGACACAGCAGGGCAACCTAAATCTTGAAAATGGGTCAGAGAAAGGGCTACCTTCACTTTATATGTTGTTGGCTTTCTTATTGGTGATGTCATCTTCCGAGAATACATTGTGGTATTGTTTACTGATGGTGCAGGAGGATGAGAGATGAGCTAACAACTCAAAACACATAGACCGCTAACCTTACAAACAAGCTTGATCGTGTAATGTATCTCATCTCTACCTTATGTGTATGTGTTTAGCAGCAAAAGTGTTAATGTTTTGTTTTTTGTATTTTTTTTTTCTCAGGAGATTCACATTGTGAAAGCTCAGTTGGAAGCAGCCAACTATGAGGTCATCACGTATTGAATCGGTACACTTGTCTCCATCTCCGTTGTTGGTCTCGCTGTCCTTCAGATCGTCATGTAAGACCATCGAACGGTACCAATTTTTGCTGACCAAATCATCATATATGAGTAGAGAAAAAAATGCACAATTACACTTCTATTACTATGTATGTGGAAGATGTTGTTCAGATCCCAAAACGTCGCTTCAGAACAATAACCCTTAATGTTATGCTTAAGTATGAATCAGATTGAGACCCATAATATAAGATAATCCCCTCACTACTTCACAGTAATCCTTGAAGAAAACAAAACTCATGTTTAGATCCAATCGCAGCCATAATGAAAGTAACACTGAATACAAGAGAGTGATGTTTGAACGTCACGAGTGCACTACCTTCTTTCGTAAATTTAGGTGTTTTATTGATTACAACTTCGTATTCTTTTTTATTTTGGTTTAATACATACGAAATATTCTCGCAAAAATATTTCTGAATTATTGTAATTCAAATAGACTATTGTTTTTTTTTAATCTTAATATTTCTATTTCCAAAATGTAATTACAATGTCATAAAATCATAAAGTGTATTACATATCTTATTTCAAGAAAACATCAAATAGAAATCGGAGGATATGAAATAATAAAAGATAGGTTATTCTGTAAAAATATGGTTTTTAGTTCTGACTTTTAAAATTGTGATTTAAACAAAAATACAAGGCACAAATAGTTAATTTTTAAAAGTATAATTGAAAAAAAAATGAGATAAACCGATTTGAAAGACATTACGACACTAATGATATCTTCTTGAGACGAAAGGATTAACGAAGAACAATAACACAAGGAATCATATGTTTCAAAAGGAAAGGAGTTAATTGAATATTCACTTTCGTCTTATTTTCTCTATTTTTTCCTCTTCTTGAAAAATATGTCAGCATAAAGAAAGGTGAATTAAGAAATCTAATATCTCTTTTTATATTGTGCCACATCATCCTATCATTAATTAAAAAAAATTATTTCATTTATTTACTTCATTGTTCTTCCTAATACAAAATTATACTCCCTCTGTTCCTCAATAGATGATGTTTTAGGTTTTTTCACGTTGATTAATAAAACACAAAAACATCATTTAATTTATCTCTTTTTCATAAAAACACCATTAATTTCACCTATTTTAACCAATCAAAAATCATACTGCATAATATTAATGGTTTTTAGCTTTAAATTTTTGCATTGAAAATCGAAAACATCATTTAAATTGAAACAAAAATAAAATGCTTAAACCTCACTTATTGAGGAACGGAGGTAGTAGAGAAACTAAATAAAAATGTGTTTACTTCACCACACGTATTTACTTCATATTTACTAATCTGTAGTTTAATTTAGAATTTTTATTTACCATATCTACAAAGTATATTTACTTCACCAAACAATTCCATATAATTTATTAAATTTTTATTTTGGTTATATATCCAAATTCAGTATGTTGACATATTTCACAATAACTAGACTATATAAATAAATGAGTTTAGCAATGTATCTTCAATTAATATATTAGATATTATCCATTAAATTTGTTACAGAAATTATTGGTTAAGATTAACACAATTAAAACAAGTGAACAAAAATGAATTAATATTATAATAAATAAAATAGACTTTAATTTAGATTAAAGAGATGGAAAATTATAAAATAAACAAAATTCTATGAAAAATAAAAATTAGGTAAAGAAAAATTAAAATTTTTAGAAATTATTACAATATTTAAAACTAGGTGATATGTGAGATAAGGAATAGTAAACATTTAAAAAAATACATAAGAGATTATTCTGATCTTATTTATAGAAAAAAATATATAAAACGACACCCACGCATGCGCGCGGGTTCTTTCCTAGTATATATAATTTAACTTGTCTAATTATTAAATGAGAGGGTGCAGTATGATTTTTTAAGTAGATAAACCATGTTTTAATAGAATAGATGTTCATTATCTAGTTAATTGTAGGAGAAAATTACCTAGAAGTCTAAAAACTATTGCTCAAAATAGAATTAAATTTGTTAATTCAAATAATCTGGTTTTGTTTGAATATTGACGTAATCTAATTTTTAATTAAATATGATCAATTAAATTTCTAATAGATAAATATTTTAAATATTCCAAATTATTTTCGAATAAATATTATTATTAATAAAATTTTAACATTATAATTCATTTAACTTAGATTAAATATTTAAATATACAATATATTTTTTAACAGTCTAACAAAGAATAAGTTGAGTTTATCCAAACTTGTAGAAAAACTTACAACGTATTATATTATGGTAAAACGAATGCTACGTTTATGACTATTTTCTATCGATTTGAGAATGAGCAAAAAGAATTATCACTCCCAAAAATATCATGTCTTACAAAAGAATATAAACTGTTATAAGAAGAAATTATCAATTCCAGTAAAAACAAATAAACAGAAAAATGTGGCAGTGAGAGAATGAGTAGAAAAGTGCGAAATTTCATACTATGAAGAGGGGTTCTCAATTATTTCAAGGGTGAACTGTCGATAAAAAGATCAATGTGGTTTTTTTTTTTTTCTCTGATATTATATTGAAGAACCACAAA
>OVAU01004446.1:0-10083 GCA_900406315.1 Biscutella laevigata subsp. laevigata | reverse complement strand
TTCTAATTAACTTTTCTAATTATTTAATCAATGAAAGAAGAATTTCTCTATTAGAAATTAAAATTTTATTAAAACGAAATTTAGAAAAAAATATTTACNTCTCTATTAGAAATTAAAATTTTATTAAAACGAAATTTAGAAAAAAATATTTACTGAGAATATATTGTTTGACAACACGAATAAAAATATTCCATTAAAAATGAATTAAATATAAATCTATTTGGCAATAGTTTTAAGATATTAAAATTTTAAAATAAAAAAATCTAGAAAAATTGTGGAGTTGACATGTCAGCAAAATCATTTCTCTTTTAATATATAAGATGATATAAATCTATTTGGCAATAAGTTTACGATATAAAATTTTTAAAATAAAAAAATATAGAAAAAATGTGTAGTTGACACGTCAGCAAAATCACTTCTCTTTTAATATATAAGAGGATATATAATCACGTAGATAATTTTTTGAAACATCTTGATATCTTTGAAAAATATTGTTATATTATTAAACTATTAAATAAAAATAAATCACACAAAATATTTCTTTAGATAAATTTTTTAATGTGATATAGTATTATATGTATATTGTTATTGTAACAAAATGTTTTAATATAGTAGATGAAAAGTATATGGTAAGTGGGCTCGTACGTAAACAACACTCATCATCTAATTCTTTAAAACCGTTGGATCCCTTTAGAAATTTGGCCCCATTCATTATGTTACATTGAGTGATCATTGTAATGTTGATGTGAATATCTACCGATCAACAACATAGACGTTAGTGTGTTCTCTGTTACTTTTCTCTGCTTTAATAATTCAAACAAGACCCATCATCTTCTTTTTAGTCTACTAAACCTTTTTCCTGGTTTGGAATCCTAAAAGGTCTTATCTAACGATGAAAAACTCTGATGGGTTGATGCACCTTGAACTGAGATCGGACCCTTGATAACTGTTTTGGTTAGGCAGTGCGGCTCAATATCAATGTCTTGATGCTCCTTAATTAGAAAAGATACAAGCATAAAGCATGCCTATGCTTTGGTTGTTTTTACGAACATATATAGCCTTCATCATTACTCCCTCCGTTTCAGAATAAGTGATGTTCTAGCCAATTTTTTTTGTTTCAAATTAAGTGATATTTTCTAAGTTCAATGAAGAATTAATTGTATTTTTATTTTTAGTAATCATTTTAATTTTGTATTCAATTTTTCTATTGGTCAATTTGGGGTTAGGTAGATAATAAATGATGTTTTATTTTTGAAAACACAAGAAATTAAGTGATTTCTTAATTTGTGTGTAAAAACCTTAAACATCACTTAAAAAGAAACAGAGGGAGTATATAGTTTTAGAAAATGATTTTAATCCAATCAAATTAAGAAAACTAATAAATGTCATAATTTAAGAGACGATCAAATTATTTAATTTATACAAATATCAATAGAAACCAATGAAAAAATGATAAAACTACTAGAAATATAAACTTTCCACCAAAATATTCACAAGAAACCAATATGATATTGGTCCAATGATAAATGGATTAAGCGATTTGACACCACCGCTATCCGGGTTCGAATCATGGTGGGAAAAATGATTTACGTATTTAACAAGGTATTATTAAAAATTGGTTTCAAATATTGGGGGAGACTATGGACTACAAAGCCTAAAACTCCTAAGAATTATCATAAAAAAAAAGGAAAAACAAAGGTATTCACAAGAAGAGCTTGGATCGTAGGCTTTATTTAGAAGTAGAGGTAAATAAGCTGTGCAATGAACTACAGTAGATTCATTCTTCTGTGTCAAGATCTCAGAGATCTCAACCGTCCGTTTCAAAATCTCAAAGAATTAAATCTCTGGAAAAATCATAGCTTAGGTGGGCCAGGACACAGATGATTATTTAACCCCTTTTCGAGAGAAGTAAATTTGTAACGAAAACCCACAACAGTGAGTTGTTGAAACAACCGCTTGTTTTTTTTCAGGAAGGCTACAAAATGCAATTTATAATTATTTTACTTTTTGATTACATCATTTTTCCCTCATTATAATTTGTTTGCCTCCTTCCGCGCTCTCTTGCTCTAGCCGCCGTCTGCGTAACGGTCGCCGCCAGCATTCCGCCGATCAATCTATTTTCTCAGTCGACGTTACGAAATCACTTCACACGAAGTTTGTCTGCAGTATTCCGATTCGGTTGCATTCTCGTTCACTTTCCGAAAGCTCTTTTTCTTCTCAGGAGGTATTGTTCCAATCGATTACTCAGTTTCATCCTGTTTGAGATTTTTTTAACAATGGCGGTTGATCTGAGCTCTGTACTATCGTGGTTTTGTTTTTTGTAGCAGATGCACTATTGTGGTTTATCGTTTTTTAGTCGGATATTTATAATCGACTTCATTTATTTGCATCTTCTCGAGATTCGTAACTTCGATTTCGAATTCGAAGGCGGAGAACTCTAAGATTACTCCGAGAATTAATCGCAGCCAAATCTTGTTCACTTTAGTATTCTTGTTTTGTTTCTTATGTACCACATTTGAGATTTCCTCACGTAATCTCATCGCCGACACTATGCATACTATATTCGGCACAATAATGTACATTCGATTCTCAGGTCCAAGTGATTTTTTATGGTTCGGTATGTGTAGTTGGTTGAGAGCTTAAGAGTCATATATCATTAATGGTCATTGATTGATTCTGCTTGATATAACCATTGCTTCTTGTTAGTTGACATTGTATACTCTCATCTTTGTTGTCTGTTCTGCCAAATAGTTTGAGTGATTTTTTAGTCTATAATGTTGTGCTTCATAATGATCTGCGGCTTGATGATACTGTTAACGAAATTATTGCTTTGTTTCTCTTTATCAGGTGTTCACAATGATTGGATCCTTTCTAACACGAGGACTTGTGTACGAATCTGATATATTCATTGAGGTTCCAAGGTATACTTGAATCAAAGAGTTTTGAATTTGTTTTGACATTCCATTTGTTGGCAGAATGGTTTTTGGATACGCGTATCCTGCGTATGAATGCTACAAAGCAGTTGAGAAGAACAAGCCTGAGATTCAACAGCTTCGATTCTGGTGCCAATATTGGTCTGTGATTGGGTTTCTCATCTGTTCTTTATCTTGAGTTTCTACCTTGAGTTTTCTTTTGTAAAGTGAAGCTTCCTCCTAAAACTGTTGTTGCAGGATTTTGGTGGCTGCTTTGACGGTTTTCGAAAGAGTTGGAGATACTTTTGCTTCCTGGTTGGTGTTTTTGGTATAAAGATACTCTCAAATGAATCGAGATATATGCTTAATTCGTTTCTGTCCTGTTTTCATGAAGGGTTCCACTGTACTGTGAGGCAAAGCTGGCATTTTTCATATATCTTTGGTTCCCCAAGACCAGAGTGAGTAAACTAAACTCTTAAGTGTTACTAAAAGAGAGTAGTACCTGAATATTTGAGCCACTAGAGTTATATCTCACTGCATTTTCCTTTCTTTCCATAGGGAACTACATACGTGTATGATTCCTTCTTTAGACCATATGTTGCAAAGCATGAAAATGAAATCGACCGCAACTTGATTGAGCTAAGGACCAAAGCTGGAGATATGGCAGTGATATACTGCAGAAAAGCAGTGTGCTATGGACAAACAAGATTCACAGAGATCCTGCAGTTTGTAGCTCTACAATCAACACCAAAACCAAAGCCTAAGGTACTATATGCATCTAACAAACACCACAAAGCATGGGTCTTCAACTTTTAGTTTTCATCCATGCTCGCTAGAAGATCGATAAACAGGTTTCTGTTTGTAGAATATAGATGGATTTCTCGTGGTTCTGATATTTCATATCTAACATTAGGAGAAGAAGGAGGTAGCACCAGAAGAGCAGGAACAGAAACAACCCGATGTTAACATTAAGACGAGCCAAGAAGCAGCTTCCAGTCCTAAAGCCCGTCTGCAACCAAAGAAACCACAGGTTATAAGCAAAGAACCTATATCACCAAAGCCTATTTTAATCCCACGTAAGCAACAGGAAAAGCCAGAGAGCAAGGAAGCAAAAGCAAGCCTATCACAGACACCCAAAAAAGGCACTCCTCTTCCTCCGCAATCATCACCGTCAACAGCTACGAAACCAAACGTTGATTCAACAGAGCCATCATCAACAGAGGCAGAGAAAGCGTCACCGATAGTTGGTCCGTTACCTGCGTCTACGATTGAGCGAGCGACATCTGCGAAGGAGACTATAATGGAGGAAACACTAAGGGTCACTCGTGGGAGCTTGAGAAAAGCTCGTTCAACGGGAACACGCTAAAAGAAGGAAACATATCTTCGGTCAACTACTATATGTACTCTCTACTCTGTATCAACATATCTTCAATAATTCTTTTTTGGATAAGAACGATCGAATATACGTATATCACGATTATTAGCGATAAATCAATAACCTACCCCTACCGATGATTAAAAAAAAGGTTTTCGATTACCTACCATCAACAAGATTTATATATACCGAATATCTCCCAATCTATTATTTTCACATATTGTAACATATTGATCATCATTTCGTTACAAACGACCGCTCAGAATACTACCTATCCTTCAGGTATCTCAAGTTCATCATCCTTTGAATTAGAGCAACACAATATACACTATAACATATGAATTTGAATTTATACGGTAAGAACAACACTAATGGAAATAACTTATTTACATGTTTTGGTTGGAATGATTTATTATGCATACAACTATAAAAAAAACGACAGGCTATATTTTATGTTCTCTCCAGAGTAATTCCAAGAAGCCAGAAGTCGGAACTGTAGGCGGTGTGTTGAAATTATAAAATCGTAGAATCAAAAACATCATAAATTCTTCTAACAAAATACTAAACATTTCTCAAAATCTCTAATCAGTTTAAAGTTAAACCTCCACAATCTCAAGCAAATCCATGCTGGCAGAGCCTCTTATACGACACCAGAAGGGAGACGAAGAACTAGCTGTCCACCCATTAAACTGTCCCCAGAAACAGAACAATTCTAAATCTTTAGACATTCAACAACATTTCAATAACATCACCCACATATCCCAAACGTTCTTCTTACCTCTGAACATAGTAATAGCAGAAATCTGCAAGAATGAAGGTTTGGATGATTTCAGAGAGAAGGACCATTACTGGCCATAGTCCATACCCTAATGCAGTTAGTAAATGCCCTCCACTATCCAAAACCTGCATGTGTTTGTAGCCAACATTCATAAACGGTACAGTAAGAAAGTGATAATAGTTTATTCATGTGTAGTCTGAGATGAACATAAAAGAAAGTCAAGAACCTGAAGGATCCAATGTGCACAACTCAAGAACCTGGCGATTCCCAAAGCGAACACGTAATGTGCTGTGAATGGTTCCACTATCTGAGAAGAAGACATAACATTCGAGTATGATTCAGACAGAATATGATATTTATTGTTACTAGCACAGAACTGAATAGTACCTTAGTGTTTTGCATGACTCTTAATTGAGGAAGAACCGAAACCGCTTCGAGATAAACACAGAATGCCCACAAAAGCCTGTTTACGAAGTGGTGACGTGTTGATGGATGAACGAGAAGAGCTAAAACAGCACATGGGATTACCTGACGAAAGAAGAAACAGTTCTCAAAACAAAAACTACAAAGGACCCTGATAGATACATTCTGTCTATTACACAAGTTTCAACACTAAAAACGCATAAAGATTTTATCTTTGGCAACTTACGACTAAGTAGATAGCAAAATTGTCTTTGTCTTCCATGTAAGTAGGTCTAAGCTTGAAGCGGATCATATAGATGACCCAAAGGGTCGTCGCTAAGGTAGCTGAATCGAGTATTGTGTGTAGATCAAATTCCATTACAAAACTGCAATACAATCGAACGGCCAGAAACAGAGCCGTTAGCTCTTGTGTCTTGAGAGATATCCCTGTTTCATCATCAGATTTCAAACTATCAAGATCATTAGACAGTGCGACCATATGGATTAAAGAATTAGACCACACAATCCCATATTCACACGGACCCTGACTCGGAGCCAAAATCTAATTAAGAATTCCAAAACGTAGAACACAGAGATTATAATTTCGTTTCACCAGCGCAAGTCTTCTCCTTGGTAAGTTTGTAAATAAGGACGGAGATCCCGAGCGCATGGACAGACTCGGAAGCCATGAAAAGGTTGTCATGTTCATGAACAATCACCCTGAGGATAACGAGCATCGTCATTGCCGAAACCACACCAAGGAACGCCTTTACCTTCGGCGGCTGTCGTCGAATCCACGACATCACGGACTTAATCGGGCTCTTCGCCGCCTTCATCGTTGATTAAGCGAGCTTTGATGTTACCAGATCTCTCTCTCTCTCTCTCTCTCACTTCGTCTCCCTCTCTCTCTCTCTCTGTCTCTCAACGTCCGAATCGCGTTTTCTCCGAACAGTGCGTCATTAATGAATGATAATCAGTTAATCACACAATTTCCTCTCCTCGTTTTCAATTGGACGAATCTGTAGAGTTCTTAATGCAACCATACAACGCCATTTCTTTCGCGAGGAGGACACGTGGAAGCTATAGAATCTGTTAGGTGGGACATTGATAGTTTCTGGTTTTACAGACGACTTCAATTCGCTACGTCTCCTCTTTTTGTATTTGTCTGTTTATTACCATTAAACCGGTTTGGTTTTAAAGACTAATCTACAGATGATAATAAACCAATCAATCGGTTTATTCAATCAGCACGTGTGGAGGAGAACGAGCCAGTCTGTTTAAGTGGTTATATTTGACTTTAGGCCCATTTTGGCCCATTTAAGAGCGTGTGTAGCTGTGAAGTTTAAAACTTGCGTGCGCCGCATCAACTCTTTTAAAATAAACTCTCTTTCTCCTCTCTCTCTCTCTCTCTTTTTTTTTTCCCCTTTTGCATTTTCTAACGGTCTTAAATTTCTCTCTCTCTGGATAATTTTTCTTCTGCGACATTTGCTTCTTCGATTGGAATTGAAACTTGGGTTTTGCGAGATTGGTGTGAATATGGTTTCTAGAGATTCTTCAGATAGGGAAAACTGGGATAAAATTTTCAAGACTTTGGTCAAGATTCTACACACGCAACAAGACCAGCTCGAATCACTTGTCAAAGACAGGAAGACTGTTGAAAGCTCGATCACGACTATGAAAGAAAATTGGGTCTCTGATGTTCGTATTTACGAGGACCAACTCTCTCAGGTACAACGAAAACCCCTTTCTGATTCCTTGTTTCGAAAAAAGTTAGGGTTTTTAGGGCTTCGCTCTCCGCCAAATCGCTGGTTTTCTCGATTTCTTCGCAACTCTGTGAGATTCTGTATTTCTCAACTATTTCGTTTTTTTTTTTTGTTTGTTGTTCAGCTGTCGAAAGAAATTGAAACGATGAAGATGATGCAGTTGGTTCAGACCTCGAAATTCAGTCTCTTGTCCCGTTTGAAGGAAAATGATCGTTCTATTTGTAATTCAAAATTAGGTGAGTGACCTCGATGTTCGCTCCTTTCTTATCTTTAGTAGAACTCAAGTTTAATTCTTTTCCTTCTTTGTTTATGAAACCAATTTGGAAATTGCAGAACATACGCTGGACGAGTTAAAAGACTTCAAGGCTTGGTTTGATTTCCTCACTTTGAATACAAATGTTAGTGAAAGTTTAGATTTTGCAAGCTCTTGTTGGTTTCTTTTGTTTTAGGAACTTCTTACAAATGCTTCTCCATCTTATACAAATGTGCAAAATGCAGAAGGAGAGGGGCAACTCCAATGCTGAAGATAATAAATCTTTGGAAACAGAAATCAGAAAACTGAAACTTGAGTATGAGAAGCTTGCTTCTGAAAAGAAATGTGAGGTATCTGAGCTTATACGAGAAAACGGTTTTGCTTGGAGTCAATTCAAATGTGTTGAAAGTGAATTCACTAATAAGTTAAAGAGAAAAGATGATGAGATTGCTCAAGCAAATACGAAAATTTCAAGTATTATATCTCATCAAGAGCAGCTTCAGTCATCTAATCATGAGAAGGACGAGACCATCTCAAGATTAAAGGCTAAGGTTGCTGAAATGGAGCAGAATTCTACCAAGAAAGATGAGGAAATTTCAAAACTCAAACAGGATCTGGAGTCTTCAAAGAAGTCTCGTAGTCTTACTCCAGTTTTAACTCGATGTACACAGCGTGACAAAGGTAGCTTTGGAAATACAGTGGAGCCTCATATCTCTACTAAGAAAGAGAAGTCAGCTGCATCAACACCAAATGAACAGGTAGCTATGAATTGAATATGCCTGCTTAGGTTTTCGAGATAATATGATTTGAAGATTACATCATTTGATTAATGCCGATCATCTAGAGCAGAAAGATCTTGGTTTACTGAAGCAACAAATATAGATTTATTGTAGCTTAACATTATGCTCTTGAATCTTTGATCAGGTAAGCAAATACTCCAAGAGGAAAAGAGTGAACAAGACACCGGTCTCAGCAGAAATCCCAAAGCTGTTCACTTCAACTTTTAGAGTTCCCAAATTAAAGTCTCCATCTTCTGGAGCCATATAGATTATCTTTTGATTGTATGTGTTTGCATTAGGTTGTAGAATCTGCATGTAATGTATCTGTATTTAGGATCATCTCCCTGATGTATAGTTCTTGATAATTTTCTCCTTACACCAGCATAATTCTTACATTAATTTAGTTAGGATTTAGGAAACTCATATTGCATCTAGCAGCTGTTTTTGTTTTTTCTGTATTATTTGTCTGAAGCTTTAACTAGAGAAGGAACTCCTGGTAATGCAACCAAGATTTCAAGCGGCTTTGAAGAAGAGTTTATGTTGTTTAAGTTTGTAGTCGAAACACTTTTTTTGTTCGGCTTCGATATTTTGAATAAAGATCATTTGCTTCTAAAAGTGGGCTTAAGGTATGAAATATATACTTTAGATCATACAAGTAGGTAGGGGTCGACAAATTAACCAAAATCGAAAAACAGAATCGAAATCGACCGAAAAAAAAACCGAACCCGGATCGAAACCGGGAAAAAATCGAATGGATAGCAAATCTTACAATCCAAATAACCGAACCCGAACCGATCGAAAAACCATGGATATCCGAAATATCCAAACATAAGTATAAATATTGAATATTTATTAGTATTTTATAATATTGGGTATAATTGTAATGTTTAATATTAATTTTTTAGATATGTAATATACTTTTTAATGTTTTATACTTAATTTTATATTTATTTTTTAGAAAAAAGTGATTATCTATTACTGTTTTTCAATTATATTATATTTTTTAATTTCTAATATTAACTTTTTAATTTCTAATATTAATTTTTTAATTTTTAACATTAATTCTTATAAATTTAATATGTTTTACGAATATCCGAACCCGAACCGAAACTGGAAGGATCCCAACCGAATTCGAACCGAAAAATAAAAATAACCAAATGGATCCTCTAAGCCTCAAACCAAAAAATCAAAAACCGAATGAATACTAACCGAACCTGAATGGGTACCCAAACTCCCTACAACAATAGTGTTAATTGCAGGAAAGTGGGGTTATGGTATGAATTATCTATATAGTATTATTTAAGAATCACTTTTAAGAAAATAACATTTAAATCATAAATATATTACATGATATGCCATTAGAAAAAATAACAAATTAAAAATATTCATTAAAGGTAAAACTGGAAATACATGTAATTTTCATTAAGGGTAAAGCTGGAAATATGTATATAAATTTTTTATTGAAAATTAAAATTTTAAAACGAATTTAAAAAAATAATTAATTAAAAACGAATTTTAGAAAGAAAACTAAAAAAATCAAACTATTCAATTATTTGATTTATCCTTTTCAACAAGATACCTAATTTATCTATCCTTTAAAATTTCAAAATATTCAATTGAGATTTTTTAACTCTTATATTAAATTTTCTCTAGATAAATCTAAAAACAAATACAATAGTATTTTAATTTTTCAAAAAGTATATAACTTTAATTAAATTTCGAAATTTTCCTAAAAGAAGTATAATGAAATTTAAATAAATATAAACATAAATTATCATATATTTTTTTAAAGATATATAAATCTAAACAAAATATAATAAC
>OVAU01004445.1:0-10083 GCA_900406315.1 Biscutella laevigata subsp. laevigata | reverse complement strand
TCATTTATGCACAATAAAGCTTTAATAAGCTATTTCATTCTTCCTTTTGATCTGATATTTTTTGTGGTGTCTTCTGAAACCTGCCGGACCAGCAACAATGGAAACGAAGGAGTCACGCTTCATCTCGTCAACTACAGCAAGGAAAAGTCAAAAAAAAAAAAAAAAAGGAGCCAAAGTCCGTAGAGATACATGAAACAGAGGAGGAGATGAAGACCTTTTCTGATTCAAGGCTCAACTTTTGATTTGGAACTTGATGGTGCTGGTTTAGTGAGAAGGTTTTGTAAGAAGGGCTCGTATTGCTAAGGGTGAAACACTGGCCTTTATTGTTTTGAACACAAAGTGTTCGGCAAAATGTCAAAAAGAAAAAGGTATTTTTTTTTGGAATTTTAGTAAGGATGAATGGTTACAAATACCTCTGAGGGACTAGAATAAAATTCTCCAAGTATCAGAAGAATACCTCTGAGAGAATAAAACTAGATCTCCAAGTATAGACCAAGAACTTATCTACGGTTTCAAACTTGGATCAGTTGTTTTTCACCACCCGATGCCAAGTTTGCGGGGGAATATTAGAGAGAAGGCCCAATCACAATAGAAGCCCATGTAATTAGGGTTTCCAAGCTTCAATTTCACTATATAATCATGTTGTATGGAAACAGTTTCGATAGCTTTTCTCTCATAATATCAATATCAGATCTTTTGATTCTTGGTGACAATCTACTTTGGTTTCTGTTTCATTTTCTTTTCTTGTTTCAATAAAGCTTTAATAAGCTATTTCAGTTTATTGTTTTGTTTGTTATATATAAGCATCAAAGATTAATCCAACCATAGAAATTTTCTCTTTTGCAAAACTCAACCTTTTTCTTCAGTTTCCATGGAAATATAGTAGAAAAAGATCACGAAGAGAGAAGAAGTAGACAACAGTCAATTGTCACTACAAGAAACAGAGGAAGAGATGTCTGGGAAGACGATCGAACCATGGACGCAGCAAATAACGGTGAGGGGAGTGTTAGTTATCATATCGATAGGAGTTCTGTTCAGTGTCATAGTTCAGAATCTAAATCTCAATACATGGATTGTTTCAAATCTCAATAGCTATGCAACTTTATTAGGTTTTGTAGTCGTCCAGACATGGACTAAGATTCTCAAGAAAACAGGATTTGTTTCCAAGCCATTCACAGGACAAGAGAACACAATGATCAAGACATCTGATGTTGCTTGTTACGGTATTGTTGTTGGAAGTTAAGAATATTACACTTTCTTTTTCCTTCCATAATCAGTAAAAATTCAGTGAAAGGATTTAAGAAACAGTTCCAAACATATTAAAATATATTAGCTTTTTGAAACTTGTAAGTTAGTTAAGTCACGCTAAAAGAGTTGATATTGCTATTGCTTTTGTGAGTGTTATAAAATAATTTTGGGCTGTGGAATTTTGATTTCTAAATTTGAAAGAAGCATTGAGGAGGGTTTTTACACTTACCAACAGGAAGATGACTCTCTTCCCCTCGAATCCATCAGAGCTTGTTTTGCAGCTCAAATCGAGTTTCAAAAGAATCAAGTGTATAGAGAATATTTTTAATCCAGACTTGTTCCCTTTTGCATTTACACGCTGGTGTTTTACGGATTTTCGTACTTGAAGAGGACTAGAAAGTATTGGAACGACTGGCAAAATCGAGTAAATTAACACTTAGTAGATAAAATCTTAAAAGTGCCCATGAACGTGGTTTGATTATTGAGGAGGTCTAGAACCACAACTTTGAACTTTGGCAACAGAATGAGATCTACCAGGTACCCTCCTCATAACACTAACTGAACAGTTAGAGCGATAGTTTTGTTACCCAAGGCAAATAAATTGCAGGAAGAGAACAAGTTTCTTGAGAGAATAAACCACCAGAAAGTGTTAGAGATCGAGAACTTATCCCAAAGCATTGGAGAACTAGAGGATGCAATCTTGGTAGGAGGAACAACTGTCAATGCAGTCAGACAATATCACAGCCAGATCTCTCAGCTCAAAACAAGTGTCGTTGTAGATTTTCTCAGTTCACTTCACACTAAACAATATATTTATTTTTCATATTGTATGTTATCTCCGGTTACTTTTGATGATCATGTTTTGGATCTTTAGATTATGTTGAAAAAACAGTCAAGATAGAAAGTGTAACAATAGGGGTTGTGACACAGTTAATCACGATAACGTTTTTTTATTAAACAAACCAAATACAATTTGAATGTTTAATCTTTAGGTTTATTATGATTTGTTCTTAATAACACAATCACTAATAAAAACCCACAAGAAACTTATATCCTTATAATCCTAGAAACCTCACTTTCTAGATCACAAGAACTCACCCGAGATGCTAATCTTACGTTCCTCTTTTTCTTGAGAGTTAGTGATCTTTTAGCAAAACTGATCGATCAATCCCTTACTTTCAGAAAACTTGAATGTATAAATCGATGCCCTCCTTCTTTAGATGAAGTCATTATTTATACACACACAATTCTTCTTGAAAAAGGAAAAGTTATATTTCTTCAAATTTTCCTTTTTGTAGACTTTAACTTCTTTATCAAGAAACCTTAATTTTGACAATTTATCCTTTTTTTAACCGGTCCTCGATCCGGTTGGTTTCTTCAATCTCCCCCTTGGTTTTTGAATATGTGCCTACAAGCTTCTAATTACTCTGTTCAAACAGACCCAACTTGTCAAATGAACCGAAGCATGGCACAGTTAGACTAGAGTTCGTTATCCATAAACCAAGATACCCTATCCGACACCTAATGGTGTTACAAGTCCAAACTGAAATAAAAACTGCCCAAGTTTTTAGCAACACATCACCAAAAAACTAGAGATGAAACAAAACTCCAAATTTTTATCTCTGCTGATGCCTTATGCTCCCCCTGCTTGTACGCATATTCAAGAACCAATTTATTCAGACACAGTCTTCTCTGAATCTGAGGAAGCATCGTCAAGACGAGTGTCCAAGGCCTTCTTCATATCTGATGCACTGTATTCTCCTTTCTTGAGGCGTTGCATGATACGGCGAGATGCTTTGTTCAGTGACCGAAGATCATCCATAAGAACTGGTCGACGCTCCTTTTGAATATCCTTTCCTCTGCCACTTTTGTCCACAACCATCTTGAGAGGTCCATGAGAAAAGGTGTCTCCACGAATTGGCGGAATCTTCCTCTGAAAACTCAGAACTTGATAGATCAGGTTAGGGAAAATCAGACGAGATTTTGGACGATCCGGAGTCTTTGCAGCCGACACAATCTGTTGAAAGATCAGATTTCCAAAGTTAAATGGTGCCTTTTTCACAATCATGAACAGGAGAAGGCATTTCTCTTGAATCATCCGAGTCATGTTGAATGTATAAATCGATGCCCTCCTTCTTTAGATGAAGTCATTATTTATACACACACAATTCTTCTTGAAAAAGAAAAAGTTATATTTCTTCAAATTTTCCTTTTGGTAGATTTTAACTTCTTTATCAAGAAACCTTAATTTTGACAATTTATCATTTTTTTAACCGGTCCTCGATCCGGTTGGTTTCTTCATATGTGAACCTAAAGGTATTAAAAGTTACATACACAATTCACATTATAACCAACTCTAGCATGCATATTGTATAATGTGAAGCTGTTGGAGTGATTCTTCCTTCTGTTATTGGAAATTCAACAATCTTAAAGATTATGGCTTGTCTTCTTGCTCCAGACAAGGTATGCATCTGTATCTATTGCACGATGTGTGCTATTTACTTTGTTTGAGTTTATTATGTTAAAATTCAAAATTAAAATGTAAACCCGCGCTACTCTCCTAGTTAGTATAATAACGTGTTTTCGGATTGTATTCTTGTGTTTGAATTCAGTCAAAGTAGTTAATATCTCAAATCAATCTGTGTGAACTAGTGGAGAGGTTTACATAAAATGTCGAAACACTACTTCACATATCATCACCAAACTCGTGTCAAAGAAGCTCACAATAATAATAAAGAGAAGAGAATCTCAAAGGTCAATGTTTATAGAAGACTAATCTTTCTTCCTTCATCTTCCCTGTAAGCTTGAAGGGGACCTGCAACCTCGCTCGCTGCCTGCGTCATCTTCCTTTTCGATTGCCTCTAAGTAAATACCATTGTTGTTGCAGATGCTAATCTCTGAGCTTGCGTTGCTGCTTGTTGCTAATGGAGAATCTGAAACATTCATGGGTCTACCACGTGTATGTCCAGATCTCACACTGTACATTGATGATGCTGGAATATTTGTCATTAGTGGTCTCAGATTCCCTGGTATGGTTCTACGTATATCCTGTTTTCATCATAATGTTTGATCTCAGTCAAAACAGAAATGCTTTGTAGTGATAATGGGAAAAGAGAAATATTACGCACCATATGCCTTATTGCCATATCAAGTGATTTCTTGGAGAGTGTTCTTCCAAATCCTGCACTGTCTGGTGATGAAGACTTTGCAGACAGGTTACCATGAGGAGAACTCTTGTCATCTGATCTGGGAGGAGCCAGTTTCCGCATATTTACCACTCTCTCCACCATTTTTGTCCCCATCAGCACAGGACTAACATTGTCATTGGCTTTGGAATATCCACGACTAACGGCAGGAACAGAGCTACCACTAATGTACATTGGTGCTCTTCCTCTAGATGGTGAACATGACTGCCTTCTCGGTCTTCCTCCTGTTGGACCACATGGCTCAACTGAACCAGAACGAGAGCTTGGAGCTCCGGGTCTGCCTCTTGTTGCTGAAAGTGGTCTTTCTGGTAATGTTGTTCTTAGATTTGGAGGAGTTTCTAGTGAAAAACCAGGCATGTCTGATGGCTTCCATGGTCTTGACCTCACTGTCGGAGAAGCTCCACTTGATACAGCAGGAGTTTTAGATGGTGTTGGCATAGGCTCCGCTGCTGGAGAAGAAGGCTTGATGTGGGATATTGTTGGCTTTGCTGTAGTAGTTGCAGGACTTGCAGAAGAAATTGGACGGCGAGTTGGTGTAGCTGACCGCGATATGGTTTTAGGCGGAGGAAGTGTGGGTCTTGAAGTTGGTGTTGAAGATCTGGCAGTAGATCTTGACAGAGGTGTGGTGGACCTTGAAGGGCCAGCAGATTTTGTGGTGGTGCTGGTGGAAGATCTAGTTAATGAACCAGCAGATCTAGCAGTTGAAGTAGTCGGCTTATATACAGTAGGTGTTGTGAGCCTAGATGAACTTGTTGACCTACTCATAGGCGTAGGCTTAGTCATTGCAGATACTGTGGACCTAGAATGAGTCAGAGAAGGTCGTGTAGTTGAAGAGACAGTGGCTCGCGAAGTAGGTGTTGAAGGCCTTGAGGGTTTTGAATTTGTTGTCAGTGTTGATGATCTTCCAGTGGGCGTTGCAGGTCTTGATCCAGGTCCTCCAGATGATGAAGGTCTTCGACTTGCTCCACTAGAAGAACTCAATCCAGGAGAAGAAATAGGTTGTCTAGATGTTATATGGTTCCTAGCAGCAGGCTCGGTTGAAGAATTCACCAGCTGTGACAAAGACAGTTCATAGGTTACCGTATTGACATAAGACTCCAAATCTAAACAAGTTTCAAGATGCAATAATGAAAATAAGTTCGTTCAATTCAAGTGTGTAACAAAACAAGAACCTGAAATGGATTGAATACTTGGCATCAACCTTATGCTACAGACAATGTGCTATAACAAAAATCCACAATAACTATACGGATAAATACAATTTACTGGTGATATCATGAACTATAATGCATGGCACATTTAACTAGTAGCGACTGTACAAAACATATAAAACCAATATTAACAATGCTTTTGTTTTAAGACGGATTGCATACACGTATGTCAGTTCATATAGAATCCAGGGTTTGATAAAGGAAGTCTGAATAGTCAGCAATAACATTCTTACCCGAGAAGTCAATGTAGTCGGACGATTCTTTGAACCACCAGTCTGACTCGTCTTAGCCCTATGTGATTCCATCTCCAGTGATGGAAATAGAGGAGTACCTGGAGGAGTCAGAAGCCTTTGGCAAACAGAGAGGTTAGAATGGAAGTGATAAACACATAAATGATATAAGAAATGATGTGTGAATTTCTAAAGATATATATAACATACTCTACAACTCTTTCACAGCCTCTCTCAGCATTATTGACACAGAACATTAAGACTTTATGCAGCAAAACTCTAAAACTGATAGGAGTTCAATGTTGATTTTTGTCTAAAATAGGCAAGACTCACACACCTCACAAACAAAGAGTTCCTTATTCTAGCACCAAATACAAGCCTATTGGATTCAACACATGCGTTCTTACCATATATATACTATGATGTAATTTGAAGGAACAATATGATTACGAAGAAACGAACAATTTGTAGTTGCATACAGCAAACAATGACAATACTGCCACAACTATATCAGTAACTAAACCTCACAGTTAAGATACAGCAAACAATGACAATACTGGCACAGATATATCAGTAACTAAACCTCACAGTTAAGATGCCTGCACTGAAAATGGTAAAGATTACTTAACCTACTAGCACTTGGCAAAAGACATTCAAACAATCGCTGGTGAATCTGATGAGTATGCAGCAACAAGTAGCTTGACAAAATCATGGTTAAAAAGTTACCATTCATAGTCATTTTTATCGCCTTCAGAATTGAGAAAATCATCAGGAGGAGCTGCCTTTCGTGCTGGAGCGCCACTTGAGATGTTAAAAACTGGTGAAGTTCCATTCTTTGAACCTAGAGATCGAAAAACATAGCAAAAGCTCAAGCTACTTGACCAAATCAGAGGCATTACTAAATTAGAAATAAACATATAACCTAATGGAGTTTCAAACTCATCAGGGTTGTTGAGAAGGAGATTATCCTGCTCTTTCTCACGACGTCTCATCTCAAGGAACATTGAGAGCTCTTCATCTTTCTCAGCCATCATAGAAGCTCTAAGCTGTTGTCTTTGCCTATTTGCTGAGTCTAGCAATAGAGACTCTTGTGCCCTAAAACTTCGATTCATCTCTCAATATCTAAAACCAAACTTTACAGATCAATCAAGAGACTAAAAACCAGACTTAGCTTTCAATTTACTCCCTCGAGGAATAATATCCTAATCTTAAATTAAAACTATTGCCTGTTAACTTAAATTAGTCCTAAAATTGAACAAACCAAAACGAAAAAATCGAACTTTACAAGGTTAAAAACATTAATTTGCTACACATTTTCATCAATTCCTCAAGTGAAAGTAAACAGAAGGGTAGAAAAATAAGAAAAAACAGGAAAGTGAACTTTTTTAGAAGGAAGACACGAGCTTTCTCAAAGAAACCGCCATTGTCGAGGAACGGAGCTCAAGTAAAACACTACAGTTCACAGAGGGAAAAAACCCAGAAGTAAAAATAAACCTACGCACGGAGTCAGAGAAAGAAGAAATTTTGGAGATCGAGAGAGAAGAGAGAATGTGGGAGAGGGAGTGGCAATGAGTGTAATTATTGACGAGGAAGATAGGCTAAAATAGAAACTTTGCAAAATTTATTAGAAGAGAAAATAAATAAAATTTGATAATGATTTGATCAAAAAATAATATATTATATATATATATATATATATATATATATATCTGACAAGACGAGACAAGACAAGACAAGACAAGACATCTGGAACTCTGCTACCTTATGTGCTCTCAATCGTTTCTATCACTTGAAGCTTAAGGGATTGTGAAATCTCTCTTCTCTTCTCTTTCTATTTCTTTCCCTTTTATGGAGCCGTTTTGTCCGAACAGAACCAAGATTTTTTAGTTTCGGTTATCAGTCAATAATCGATTGAAAGTATTCTGATCCAGCTTTGGTTGTTGGTTAGGCGAATTTTGCTTTTTAAAAAAAATTAAAATTAAAAATATTTTCAAAATAAATCAAATTATCTGAATTATTTGAACCAATCCAAAATTATACGTTTAAACCAAAAATTCGGTTAATTTTGGTAGAATTTAAATAACCTAAAATACTTGAGACGATCGGATCGATTTCTAATTCGATTCATTTCGGTGAAAATTTTGTAAATCGAATATAACGATTAACCGAATAAACTGAATTAATCGAAACCGCATGCCTAATTGTAGGGGTGGGTGATTGGTATCTCTTCAAGTTCGCTTTATATTTAATCGGGTTTTCAGATTCGTGTTTAAATGACTCATTCAAATTATTTTACTTTTTTGTCGAGTTTGATTTGAATCCTTTTGAGTGTAGGTCAAGCTCATGGTATCAAAATTCTTTCGGATCCTTACAGATTTGGTTCAAGTTCAAGTATTTTCAACATAAAATACTCAAAAATACTAATAAACCATAAATTTTAAATCAAAATTTACTAAAAAATATCTCAAAATACATAAAATAAACATAAATTTGAGAATAAAATATTAAAACATATTAAATATCTGAAAAATTATTATTAACATTCAAAATATATCAAATATTTAAAAATAAAAACAAATATTGAATATTTAGGTTTATGGTCGAATCTTGTATGTATTATTTCATATATCAGATTAGGTTCGAGTTTTACTTTGACTCGAAATACTTCACATGTAAGATCCGTTCGAGGATTTTTATATTTAAATTCGAGTTGGAATTGATATTTTTCGGATTGAATTCAATGTTTTGTTCAACCCTAAGTACAATAATCTTTATTATTATTATTAAATTCAAAGCTTTAATCGTCGACCACATATAGAAATACTACTTGCGTTAGGAATGTCTTAATTTGAAATTAGGGTTCATATCTTAGTTTGTCATTAGCTAACTACTGATTAGGTACATTTCTAAATTTATCATTTAAAATTATAATGTATTAGTAATGGATTATAAATAAATATATTCTAGATATATAATTCTATAACATATTGTTGTCGGTAAGGGCTATTATATTTTTGAATGGATTGACATTTCAACAAGTTGGGGATGAGACTGAAATGGTTGATCAATTGGATCTAAAGTCATTCAAGGCATTTGTAGAACTATCTTTATAAGATTTGTTGTTCGGGATTGGATTTGAGATAGGTTGGGTTTGGATTTGAAATGGGTTCTAGACAAAACGGTCGAGACTTTTGGGTCAAAATACTGACTTCAAAAGCGGAGGTCGTTGTTGCTATTACAGAACACAACGATCCAATACGATAAACAAAATAAGGTTATAAAGACAAATATTACTGTCAGGGTTAGTTCTGAAAATGTTCCGATCACAAGCCAACAAAGAAAAATAGGCCGCTCCACTTAAATCGAATTTGCGACTATAGCCATGACTGATGTATATTGGGACTGTTAATTTTTATTTTACACTATTATTGTAAAAAAATTATATACTTTTGCTGTGGAAAAAAAATATAAGTCATATTTAATAGATTTGTAAAAAAAAAGAACATAATAACATATCAACAATCCGAGAGATCGGTCCAGATTTAGGAATTGTTTAAACCAGATTTCTTTAATCTCTCGATCATTTCTCTCTGTCTCTTTCGATTTTGTTACCGGTAAAGCTAATGGTCCGACAATGGTCGTTTCAACTCTTACTTTAGTATAGGAGGTCCTGCTTGGATACACTCTCTGCTTTGCGAAGACATTCGCATGTCATCATATTTTTTGTGATTTCGATCCTCTGTATTTTGCCGTTATTTTTGTCCTGCTATGTAACTCACTTGTTCATCAATGAATACCAGAGTTAAAAAAAAAAAAACAAGTGTTAAAAACAAAATAAAAAAGGAGAAAATAAATTTAAGAGGAATTTTAGTTAGCTTAAATTCAGGACCAGAACTTTTAACTACAACAAAACTAGGCTTGAGCGTTCGGGCGCCCATTCGGGTTTTGGGTTACCCAATCGGTCTGCGAGTCTAAATTACCAACGAAATGTAGCTCAATCGGGTTATTAAAAAAAGTTCGGTTTTGGGTTGGGTTTTTTTTGGATTCGGGCGGGTTTTTACCTTGAATATTGCACCGAAATGGGTTTTTAACAAATTTTGGATCGGTTTGGGGCCAATAGTATTTAGGGTTTTTGGGTCGGGTTTAAGTATTTTCAACAAAATAATACAAAAAAGTACTCGAAATATT
>OVAU01004443.1:0-10085 GCA_900406315.1 Biscutella laevigata subsp. laevigata | reverse complement strand
TAGTTCATCCCACGCATGGCGTGGGTCACAATTCTAGTGTTCTATTACAATATAAAACGAAATTTTAAACAAGTTATTTTTATTTTATAAAAATTTAGAAATTCACACATGAGATGTTCTATGTCGATGAAAGTGATTTTCTTAACAGCCTATTGTCATATTGGCTTCATAGGAAAATAAACACAATTAATTAATAAATTCTTCATTTTATGATATGCATAAATTTAGTTATATTTTATTACATGAAATGATTATATTTTATTTTATATCAACCCGCGTGTAGCGCGGGACAAACCCTAGTAAAACAATAAAATTATGACTTCTAAATAATATTGATATGTTTAGTCTCTTTCTTACATGAAATTTTGTTGTTTTCTTATTACTAGTACTAGAATTTTGTATTTGAGAAGTTAAATGTTCATTTTGCTGATTAATAACTCAAAGATTTTATAATATGCTAAATTTTGTATTGAAAAATTATGCTGATTTGATGGGTAATAGTCTAAAAATTCAGAGATTTTGTAAAACACTAGAATTTTGTATTTAAGAAAATTATGTTGTTTGGTAATAATAATTCACAAAATTAAGAATTTTTGTAAACTGCCAGGACTTTGTATTTTGAGATATTATTACAATTTTGTGGATAATAGTCCAAAAAAATGAGAGCTTTTGTAAAACACTAAAATTTGTATTTTAGAATTTTATGATATTTGTTCGATAATAACAACAAAACTTGGATATTTTGTAAAATGCTAGAATTTTATATTTTATACAATTATGTTGATTTAATGGATATAGTCTCAAAAAATGAGATATTTTGTTAGATGTTATAATTTTGTGTTATGGAAAATAATATTCATTTGATGGATAATAGTATACAAAAATTAGAGATTTTGTAAAATGTTATAATTTGTATTTTGGAAAATTATGTTCATTTGATAGATAATAGTCCACAAAAATTTAGACATTTTGTAAAATGGTAGAGTTTTGTATTTTGGGATATTATTTTGATTTGATGGATAATAACTCACAAACTGAGATATTTTGTAAAAAGCTAGAATATAGTATTTGGGAAAATTATGTTGATTTGGTGGATAATAATCTACAAAACAAAGAGAGTTTGTAAATCGGTAGGATTTATGCTCATTTGGTGGATATTAGTCCATATAATTTAAATTTTTTGTAAAATATTTTATATTTTGGGAAATAATGTCGGTTTGTTGGATGATATAGTCCAAAAATTTGAGATTTTGTAAAACACTAGAATTACATATTTTGAGTATTGTGCTTATTTGGTGGGTAATTTTCCATAAAAGCTAAGAGATTTTATAAAACGCTAGAATTTTGTATATTTAAAATTATGCTTATTTGGTTGATAGTAGTCAAAAAACACAAAATTTTGTAATATATTATACTTCTTTTGAGAAATTATGTTAATTTAATAGATAATAGTTTACAAAAGTGAGATATCTTGTAAAACGCTATCAATTTCTATTTTTTAAAATTATTATAGTTTAGTGGATAACTATATAGAAAATTAAGATATTTTGTAAAACGTTATAACTTCGTATTTAAGGAAATTATATTGAATTGTTAGATAAAATTATGTAAGAACATACATGTTTTGTAAAATGTTTGAATTTTTTATTTTGAGATATTAAGCTAATCTGGAGTAAAATAATCCACAAGAACAAAGAGGTATTGTAGGACATTAGAATTTTGTATATTAGTCCATATACTTATACTTATTTGGTGGATATTAATCCATATAAACTAAGAGAATTTTTGAACCTAGAATTAATTATTTTGGTAAATTATGTTTATTTAGTGGATAATAATCCACTAAACTCTAAAACGTTATAATTTTGTATTCTGAGAAATTATGTTTATTCGATGGATCATAGTCCACTACAAGATATTATGCTAAGTGAATAATACCCCACAAAAACTGTGATATTTATAAAACGCTATAATTTTGTATTTTGAAAGTTATGCTGCTCACGAAAACTAAGAGATTTTGTAAACCGCTAGAATTTTGTATTTTGGAAGTTACACTCATTGGTGGATAATAGCTCCCGAAAACTAAGAAATTTTGTTAACCGCTAGAATTTTGTATTTTGAAAAATTATGCTGATTTGGTTTATAAAAATCTACATAAAGTTAGAGATTTTGTAAACGCTAGAATTATATATTTTGAGAAATTATATTCATTTAGTGGTTAATAGTCTAAAAAATGTGAAACTTTAATTATCAAAAAAAATGTGAAACTTTGTAAAATGTTCGAATTTTTTATTTTGAAAAAATATGCTTATTTGATGGCTAATATTCTATAAACTTAAAAGATTTCTAAAACGCTATAATTTTGGTAGTTTGGAAAATTTTGTTGATTTAATGTAAATTAGCTACCAAAAACATAAAGATTTTGTAGACCACTAAAATAGCTACCCAGAGACTACCTGAATCGGATCCGAACCAATTTTAAATGTGTCCAATGTAGGTTGAAAAGATCGAATCCGAAGAACGGAATGTTCAGTCCTATGCATTCAGTTTATTGGTTTGTCCAAATTACGTCAAGTTTCAATCGTTATGTTCCAGCTACAGACTGTAACGGGGGTGTTGTTTAAAACATATTGAAAGAACGAGCAGTCACCCAAACGTATAATAAAAGCAACACAAAGCAATTGTATAAAGTAAAGAAAAGATGCTTCTTACAACTTATTACCGTTAAACTCTGCAATAGCACTCTCAGCATACAGACCAAACACTCAACGGTAGCTAAATCAGGCATCATCTGTGTGAAACTGACTCTCCACCTCCGCGACTGTCTTCTTTGCGTCTTCAATCTCTGGACCTTCCTTCTCACCCGTCTCTTCCCATTCCGCCTGTAAACTCATTTGTGTTAAGAGACAAAACACATGTGGTAAAAGTTTCACGTTTCCTCTGAGAATGAATTGTTCCTAAACTAAGATTCGTAAAGTTCAAGCTAGAACCTCAGGTCAACTAAAGCAGACTTCAGGTCAACATGTAATAACGATAGATAATGTATTTACCAAAGTAGACTTCAGGTCAGCTAGAGCAGACTCAAGACGTTTGTGGCAATCCGGAATCATCATCCTTGACTCACCCAACACATTTTCCTGCATCATCACATATACAATCAGTAAAAATGAACCTAAATTCTGTAACCAATTTAGCTTACATGATACTAATGGCTAAATGACAAGAAATTCAAATGCAACCAGTAGGAAGCTAAGAGCACAGCACGATAAAACTATCATCACCAAAGAAAATTATCATTTCTCGATAAAACTATCTAACAGACAAAGACTCTGAATCTTTGAAACTTTTTAATACCGAAAGATTAAAACCTATGAAGATCATCACAAAAATTAGTAAAGAGTAAGCAAATTCGAATTTCTACCTGTTGTTTCAGATCGTAAGGATCAGCTCCTTTGTTCTTCATATCTGCTGTTTTAGCAGCTTCTCTCTCAACTTCTTTCTCATAAGAGTGAAGCTCTTTCACAATCCTTTTACATGTTGATGTTTTTATTTTCAAGTTCCTAATCGTTGCCATTGATTCCTGCGCAACACCCATTTCCGAGTGAGTCCAAGACACAGAGCATCCAAAATCAGGGTTATACACCCATCAAAGAAGTACTGAGTGGCAAGGAAAGGATACAAATACACGAAAGTATTAGATTCAATACTGCCTAAACTATTAACTTTAGCTCAAAGAGTACAGAAACCACAATGACTATAGCTAACCACCACCTCATATTCTGTAATCTATAGTGCCGTAACTGTTGGGAGTCTCAACAAAACTAAGAACTAAATAAAAAGTAGAATTAGCATAAATTGCTATCCCATCTTATTTTTTCTCCCACGTGTCCTAAACCCCTCATACTAAACGCTCGAAATAATGAAACTAGCATGAGAGACAAAAGCCTGATAATGAAAAACACAGTCGAAAGATTGTATTAAAAAATTAGACACCAAGTCCATACATTTTGGATCTAGCCAACAAGAGACAGCAACAGCACAAAGCAGCAAAGAAAAAGTAAACACTGCTCACATTTCCAATCAGTTTTAACTGATACAGATTACAAAAAAAACTTGCACAAGTATAAAGTTTTGAGTATACATAATACTCACAAACCTTATAAGAGGAACACAATTACATATACAGTTGCTTTGCATACAATGCAGTTCAATGTCTGATGCAAATACACTAGATGCAAATACGTACAGCCAAAGAGATGATTGGCTGCAAATTGACCCTTCAGTAAAACCAGTACAGAGAAAAAGCCAATTATCCAACAAATGTCGCTTCAAAGTAACGTGAACACAAAACAAACATACCAAACAAGCACATAAGATCACGCATTCTTATACTCCATATCAAAACAAACAAGCACATAAAGATCCACGCATATAATTCTGGTTCAATATTCACCAATCAAACGATTTAAATCCAAATTTTTCGCAAAGAAGAAAAGAGAGAGGAGAATGTATCCACCATGGTATATAGCTAATATATCATAAACCAATATATCCTACAGTTACTCAAACATCTCACACAACAATTAGAACACTTCGATGACAGTTAAAAACCAGCTAAAAACAAACGCAATTAGAATGTTGCACAATTCTTTTACACAAAAAAAAACGGCGCGGTCCTATGGATTTACCGACCGAGCAGGGACTTCTAAATCGGCGAGCACTAAGGTAGAGATCTAGAAGACTGAGGCTGAAACGCGTAGAGAATCGAGGACCAATGTGAGAAAGAGAAAAAGAAGAGCAAAGAAGAAATCAATGAAATCGAAGAATTAGAGTAATTAATCAAACCCTGGAACTTAAAGGACTAAGAAAGCAAATTCCGAAAGCAATTTGTTGAAATAAAATCTTGAACTGAAGGACCTAAAAACAAATACAGAAAAAATGGAATGGGGTGAGAGAGGCTCGAACTCTCGACCTCAGGATTACTCAGAATAGCTATGAGACCTACGCGCTAGCCAACTGCGCCACCACCCCAATTGAAGGTTATATGAACATTCTATATATAAAATAGTATTTTCAAACACCTTTTTAATTTTATTAAAGTTTGAAATGTCCATTGAAGTCTAAAAGTGCTCCCAGGTGAAAAAAATTCAACGATCTTCAGAAGCAACAACTGTAATGCTAGAACAACAACAATATTCTTAACACAATACGGCTACAAAGATTATCCCCTTCACGTAAAAAATATTATCCACTAACAATAAGACCTGGTCAAGAACACAATACAGAAACATTGGTGCTGTGTGCTTTATTCAGAAGAGTATTAATAGACTGAAGGAAAAGGACCACAGATTCTCTCCAAGTAGAAGAGAGGAGCTGATATCACAAATATAAGATCATTATCTCTAACGAGCGTCCTTGGACAAAAGGCCTTGCGCCTCCACTTTCCTTGCGTTACGTAGCTCATCAACTCCATCTCCTCTCTCGAATACAGCCGCTGCACCCATCCCCGTCCCTGCCAACAAAAAGCACATTCAGACACCAAAACTCATGATGATATATTCGAGTGAACGAGAGAAAGAGAAGCATACCAATGCACATTGACACTACTCCAAAACGACAGTCTTTTCCACGGCGTTTCATCTCGTGCAACAAAGTAGCTACGCAACGAGCTCCTGTCGAGAGTTTTTAACAGGCTATTAGCAACTGCTTATGATCCTTTAATAGTTATGCGGAGATATTAGTAAGCTTTGAAGAAGTTCAGCAGCTCTGACTCCTGGAGTCTTAGCTATGAGTCTACTGCATCTAGCAAGTTAGAGCTGCTGTGAATGGTTTAGAGAGCCACTAGTGAAGACTGGGTTTATAATGATATCTTGGACGATTAGTTTTTGGGTGTGGATTCTATAGAGTTCGATTGAGAGAGTCGAGAGTCTCGTTTTGTGATGGAACAAGTATTAGAGTTTTGCAGCTCTGTTCTCATGAGATATACCTGTAGCGCCCAAAGGGTGTCCTATGGCCATTGCGCCTCCGTTCACATTGATTTTCTCTGGGTCAAGTCCCAATTTGTTACGGCAATAAACAAACTGAGATGCAAATGCCTGAACACACGAGGGTTAAAACCATTATCATCAGAATGTGCAGGATGATATATGTGGTAAGAAGATCATGAAGAGGTTTTTGATATTTACCTCGTTGATCTCAAACAAGTCGATGTCATCGAGTTCTAAACCAGCCGCCTTGACTGCAGCAGGAATGGCAACTGCTGGACCGACACCCATGATTGCTGGGTCAACACCAACTGCAGCAAATGTCCTGCAATTTTTCCAATCGTGTGCTGCTACTTAGGAACACAGAAAAAACAATGTATTTTCTACATATTCTAGCACATCTTTGTAAATGGACGTCACAACCTTTCGATTTTGAGACTTCTACTGATATAGCTTAATCATGAACTATTTACCTACCTGAATACACCAAGAACAGGAAGTCCTTTTTGCATTGCAACACTTCTCTTCATGAGGAGAACAGCTCCTGCACCATCACTTACTTGGCTAGAATTTCCTGTTTGAGACAGAACAAATGAAGCACTGAATTAAAATTTGTTGATAAAGAAAAACTGTGTTGTCTGCAATGAAACAGTTGATTCGGGAAAAGTACCAGCAGTGGTGGTGCCATCCTTCTTAAACACTGGCTTCAGCTTCCCAAGAGTAGCAAGAGTTGTGCTTGGTCGGATCCCATCATCAACAGAAACTGTAATTGGTTTCTCATCCCCTGTCTTCGGGTCAACAAGCTGAAATATAAAACACAAGTTATTGAAAATAATAAGAACCCAAATGAATGCACCAGAAGTCTTAAATATTATAGCTATTGTATGAAGGCCCTGGAAAATACCTTGGTTTTTACAGGAATGATTTCATCCTTGAATTTACCAGCAGCAGTAGCAGCAGCTGCCTTTCTGTGCGAGTCAACCTAAAAACATCACTCAATAGCTTAGTATCAGGAGATCAAAGTTCTGTGTTATCCAAAGTACAGCCATACTGAAAAAGTTCTGATGCCTTACAGCAGCTTGATCTTGCTCCTGCCTTGAGACACCAAAGCGCCGTGCTACATTTTCTGATGTAACACCCATCGGAAGAAGACAATTCTGTGCTTGTTCAAACTTCTTCACCTGCAATAACATAATAGGCTTTATAGTGCGCATAAACTAAAACAAAGAGCCTCGTGCCACTAGATTAAGAGAAGAGAACAATTAAGAAAAGGTACCGCTGGGTTGACGGACCCTTCCCATGCCATTGGATTTGTAGTCATGGACTCCAATCCAGCCCCAATACCTACACCCAACACTTCTCATCAGTTAAGTTTTTCACAAAAGCAAAGACATCAATTTAACTAGAGAAGATTATTCTCTAACCAATGTCATAAAATCCTGCTTTAATGGCAGCGGCTACGTCAGCAACAGCCTGAAGCCCAGATGAGCACTGTCTATTCACGGTTCTGACAGCCACGGTTTCTGCCAAAGGAAATGACAGCATGAGCATATAGCAACAAAGATGGTCATCTTCGTAACGTACACAGAAGAAACATACCAGGGAAACCAGCATAGAACGCAGACATCCTGCATTCACTGGCTCTCTGAGATCCTGGTGCCAAAACAGTACCAACTACAATGTCCCCAACTTCACTTGGGTTTAGATTAGTCTTTTCTATCAATGCCTGTGACAGGAAGATGTCAGATATAAGCAAACGTAGGAAGTAAGAAAATTAACGACAACAGAATAGAAGAGGTAGCGACAGACCCTCAAAACAGGTGCTAGCAGATCATCCGGATATGTATCCTTGAAGCTGCCACGTTTGGACTTGCATAGTGCAGTCCTATGTGCCCTGCGGTGACCAAAAAGCGTGAGATTTTGAGACAATAAGTCTTCACGAGTTCTTGAAAACCCAAAAAAACTAAAAGAACAAAAAGCAAAAGAGAGGGAAATACGCGACAATCACAACATCGTCCCCATACAGAGAGGTCCTCTGATATGCAGCACTGTCCCCAGCCACGCAAGCAGAAGCCTGGTAAGAACGCGTTAAGAGATAATAATACGTAGTGACCAAAATAAAGTTTTGACTTTCAAGAAATCAAGCAAAAACGTGAAAAAGAAATCAGAATTTGCAGAACACTGATAATTGAACCCGATCGAACAACCAAGAAAAAGAAGATATCTATCTCAATCCAATATGATAACGTCTTAAATTTGATATCAATCGAGCTGAAGCTTAATTTTTGCAGTTCACAGCCATGCATCAAATCAATAATTTATAACTCAAACTGAAATTCCAAAATTCCACACACGGAATCCACAGAGAAAGAACGATCCGGAATCTCCAGAAAGAAAACCCAGAGATGGTGATCATAGATCGAAGAAGGGAAAGAGACAAAGCTTACAGAGAGAGAAGACTCGAAATTGTGGGAGGAAGAAGAAGAAGGTCTAAGATGTTCAAGAAGAACACGTTGTCTCTCGATGGCTTTCTCCATTTCTTTCTGAGCCAATTGAAGATAGAATTCGATCTCAGAAAGGATTTGTTTTACACGGAACTTCAGTCCTCGGGTTTGATCAATTTATAAGGAAGTTTCGCTTTTAATCCAACTATTATCTTTGGTTAAGACACTGATAATCTTATCCTAATAATTTCAAATCAAACTTGACCTTATTTAGTTACCAAAAAAAAAAAAAAAAAGTTACCTAAAAATGTGCACACAAAAGATATTTGTCCCTTTTTTTGTCAACCAGATATTTGTCCAAAAAATTCGTTTGGTGATTATATTATTGGTACTTTAATTTATGATAATAAGCTGAGAATGAGGCAAGAGATAAGATTAGGCGTTACGTATGCATCCCTGTCCGTTTTCGTCTTTGAACTGCGTGCCGTGTTTACATTTCATCTTCTTTTATTTTTTCATCTGAGTAAATTAGATTAAAAGTGAGCCAAAAGAGTTCAACAGTTTAGGCATTCTGCCAAGATTACAAAGAACCAAAAAGAAACACCAAAATCAATCAGAGGTTGGAACTCTCAGCAATGAAAAGTTCTTGAAGCCAAACAGGATGACCAGAACCAATGTAGGATTGCCAGAAGTTCCCAAAAGTAGTACTCTTAGCAATAAGAAATGCACCTTTATTTGATGGTCGTGATTCGAAGTCGAGTTTCCAAAAAGAGAACCTATTAGTAAGGTTAGTAATGGCATCAGACTGGAATATGTACGCCGACCAGTTAGCGGGACAAGCAACAGCTTTAGGTAAGGTTGTAGAGTCGACCGCAAACAAAATATTATCAAAATGAAGGGAGAATAAACTGTCAAGGGATCAGAGAATTGACTGCAAAGACAGAGAGAGAGCATCATGGACATTCACCCATGAATTCCGACTATGTAGCAGAACAATACCAAGATGGTTTCGGATGACCCAAGAAGCACCACCAGAGTAAGATTTTCGATTCCACACCGAAGCAATGTTACACTTTATCCATCCTTGAGGAGGAGGACGCCATTTAGTCTCAGAGGTAAGCGTGATAGACGATTGGATTTGTTGATTTTGGTGATCGATCTGCTGCGCCGCGAACCATTCATCGGAGTCAGTTCTGCTTTTGGATGCAATGTCCTTAGGTGAATTCTGCAAAACATCAAACATCAGTTTCGGTTTTTCCAAATCAACCAAAGGATCCATGGGAAAGATCTCCTAATTTCCAGCGGAATGTGTTGATCATTAGACTTCTGAATAATGTAGTTGAGGTTGACAAATTCAGAGTCGTTATCAAAACAATTCGGAGGGCAAGGAAAGTTAGAGAGAGCCCAGATGAGGCGCGCCGAGTGACATGAGAACAACACATGATTGATAGATTCATTGCTGTGCCCACACGAGTGACATGAGAACAACACTTGTGTTGCTCTTGTTTTTCAAACCNCTCTTTCTCTTATTTAGGTTTTTGTTTGCTTGAGGGCAAGCAAGATCTAAGTTTGGGGGAGTTGATATGCATGGTTTTTGTATAGTTTTAGGGCCTTCTTCTTTGCATATTTCTATCATTTTTGCTTGCATTAGAGTCCC
>OVAU01004442.1:0-10086 GCA_900406315.1 Biscutella laevigata subsp. laevigata | reverse complement strand
CAAAAAAAAATCTTCAAAAAAGCCCCAGCAAAGTAGATTAAAAAGTTAATGCAAAAAAAAAAAAAAAAAAAAAAAACAGGTTCAAAAGTACTTACTTCATTTCGGCAAAGATTTTATCATTAAATTCACTTCCCTCCTCCCGTGGCTTGCTAAAAAGACGATATACAGCAAAAGCAACCTCACGAAACTCATCAGATGGAACTTCACGATCAATCAACTCCACTACAGCTCCAATGAACTGCTTGTATGCTTGTCGCACTTCTGGAGAAGCTGTCACACCAAATTCCAATCAATATACACAAAACACCACCTCGTGTTTCCATTTAGAGAAATAACTAAATGTATTTGTGGAATAAAAAAAATGACATAGATTATATCAAGGCACCTCCTTCCCATTGATGAACTATTCTCCTAGCAAGGTCAGATTCATCAAGGCGACTCCCGGAGCTGAAGTTGCAAAAAAAAAACACCACTACCATTCAATTTGTAAGAAGAAAAAAACACAGTTCAATGTAATAGGTTCTAAATAATCGGCCTCAATTGCTTTCCAGAACTGACGTCCAGGAATTTAGCAAGATTTTACAAGACAGACAAGATTCCCCACTAGACATTGTGATCACCAGACTATACAACTTATCAATTCTATACAGAACCAAACATGTCCTAGAGGACCAACTGTAAACCTCGTAAGAGAGTGAAATCAGTTCAAAGTAGTACTCAAATTCGGGAATTCGGAAAGAAAAAAGAAGCCGACCTGCGAGGTTTATTAAGAGTTTGGAGTATAGTTTTGCGGCGGAGGTAAGCCTGATCGATGTCGAATGGCTCTCTTAGAGAGCTTGTCAAACGAGGAAGCTGAACTAACATGATAAAACCCTCTAACTGGGTGGTTTATTCTTCTTATCCCCTGAATCTTCACCTCTGGTGGTCCAGTTCTCTGAGAAATAAGGCGATCGTAATGACGACGCTTCAATACTTGAAGAACAAGTTCGTCAGGACCCGTACACCGACCCGCTAAATACGGGTTCTTAGGAAACGGCGCCGTTTTAGAGATTGCTACGACATGTAATGTGAATAATGGGCTTTTATTTAATTGGGCATCTATTTTTCTATGGGGATCTATTTGGCAATTATTTAGGTTTCGAAGATAGGGTTTTGAATTTCAAAAATTCAGAACATTTACTGCATAAATTTTTAACCTGGACTGTAATAAATAATTTTTTTTACATTCCGACCCCAGCATTTTTTTTATCTTACATTTATGTGGAACACCACAGCCTGCAACACAATTTTGGCCTTTTCAATAAGAGTATTAAAACAATTTCTGTATTTATTTCTATATTTACATGATACCATGTCTCTTTAATTTAAAATCTCAAATATATACGTACAAAAGTCTACACGAGAGCTAAGTTCTTTAATGATGCAAAAAAGCACTCAGAGGGTTTAAGAACAGACAAGAGTGTGGACACAAAACAAGTAGCCACTGGTCTCTCTACTTGCTCTTTCACCTCTCTCTCTCTCTCTAGCTCTGTATTTTCTCCACTCTCTTCATCATCTTCATCTAGAAATCTCTATTTCTATCTCATCCTTTTTCTCTCTTTCTAGAAGACAGCAGTGACATTTTGTTTGAACACATCTATGGCTGCTCTGGTGCTTTCACTTCTCCTTCTAGCCATGGCTGAGCATTCTAGTAAGAACTTTCACTATTCTTCAGATTTGTTTGCTTAGTCGTAGCTCTCTCACTCTTAATCCTTGTGGTTATAGTCTGAAAAAGGTTACTGTATCCTTCAAGGGTATCACTGTGGTTGCTTTTCCTTGTGAAAATCATTTTTGAAAAAAAAAAACAAGATTGAAACTCAGCTTACAAATTTCTAGTAATTTTTGCTGGGTTTTAATCAGAATTGCTTGTTTTTTCCAACTTCTTGGTTAATGTTTCGAGTTTCGACCCTATTGTTGATTATTTTCAAATCTTTCCTTTAGAAAGGTGAAACCCCCACACTAAATTTCAAGTATTCCACAGATCTTGTTGGCTTTACATTATAAAACAGAGAAAAAACAGCTAACAATATTTCTTCATATAGTTGTAATGGTGGTTTTCTTGTGTACTTTGTAGGTGCCTCATGGTGTGTGTGTAGATCAGGGCTGAGTGATTCAGTGCTACAGCAAACACTAGACTATGCTTGTGGCAATGGAGCAGACTGTAATCCCACTCACCCAAAAGCACCTTGCTTTAACCCTGATAATGTTAGGGCTCATTGCAACTATGCAGTCAATAGCTTCTACCAAAAGAAGAGCCAATCTCCTAGCGCTTGTAACTTCAGTGGTACTGCCACTCCAACTAACTCAGATCCCAGTAAGTCTCTCATTGTTTGATATACAAAGTGTTTTCATTACATTTGACGATTGCTAGCTAGGAACTCGAACCAGTGAACCCAATGCTAGAAACTCTAATTGCTTTTTTTAGTGATTGTTAGGATTCATGTGGTGCTCAAATGATGAGAAAGTTGAAGTCTTTTTGGTTACTATTGAATGATTTTGTATTCAAGATTCTGATACAAAGTGGATACGCCAAATCCTTACGAAGAGACTATACTACTATCTTCAAGTGTGTGGATAACAATAATCAATATCTAACATTTTCTGCATCTATTGAACTTTTTTCTTACAGGTTACACAGGATGTATCTTCCCTACAAGCGGCAGGTATGCTTCTGATCCAAATATCTGTGTCAAGAATTTGAAAGAAACGTTTGCATTTCATGGGACCAAAACCAAGAATTTGATTAACTTGTTTTTTTATATGTGTGGCAAAGAGAAAAAGTGGACTAAAGTTTGATTTGGGTCCAAATTTGTCTTTCTTTTACTTTTGTTTTGAAAGAGATAGCATCATTCAAATCAATCCAAAATAGAAAACCACATCATTAATATAACTTAAACAAATAAAAACAAGTAATGAAATTTTGACTCTATGGTCAACAGTCCATTTACTTCATTTGTTTAAGACCCTTTTGCAGCTTATTGTTCAACATGAGACTAAAAGTAGACAATATCTTTATTTCTTAAAAACAAAACTTTTGATCATATCTTTAATCATTTCAAATGCTTTATTGGAATACAGTTTGAATGCATGATCAGTGTTACCTTAAATCTTTAATCTGTTTGACCATAAAGAAAGACCCTTGAGGTATCAGAAACTGGGACTCTTCTTTTTGTTAGAGAATTGAGTATATACTTTGAAGATCTTCATTTAGAATCACCTCTCTTTCAGTGTGGACTTGGTGTGGTTATGATCTTCAAAAGTAGTTGTTTCTTGTCTGATATATATACTCTTGAACTTTTTTGTTTTCTCAGTGGCTCTGGTGGTAGCACCACCATGACACCTGGCACAACCAATCCAAAAGGCAGCTCAAGCACGACGACATTTCCTGGTGGAAACAGTCCTTATTCAGGAAACTCAATCAATGGAGGTTTTGGAAGCAATAGCACAGGAGCCACTGGAACAGGGATTAACCCGGATTACTCCACAGAAAGCAGCGCCTTTGCTCTCATGAACTCAAGCCAAATTTTCGTCTGCCTTGTCTTGATTGGTTTGAGTGGACTCTGTTCTTTCTTTTCTTGATGCTCCAAGGATGTTAATGTTATCTGTTTTGTTGTGGGTGCACTTAAGTATTGTCTCAAGGACATGGGTTCTAGCTTAGTGGTAATGTTGTATGTGTTAAGAGTCTATGCTATGTTGTTGTTGTAATAAGATTTGAAGCTCTTGCTTTTACTCTTACCTCTCGATGGTGTGATAGATCTTGATGTCAGTGAAATAGAAGCTACTTTAAAATTAGTGTGCAGTCTAGATAAACTGATTCGACTGATCCGATTACAAAGTTGGCTCGACGTCGTTTTTTATGGCTGAATCATATATTCTTCAAATATCTTTAGGAAGAAATTTAAGCATAATCCGGACAAGAAGAAACGTATAATGTCTCTAACTCATTCAACAATATATTTTTAATTTTTAAGCTATCAAATAAAGAAGAAACGACATTTTTGGACTACAGAACAAATTTCAGTTTATGAAGCCTAAGCTAAAACAGTGAAAACATGGAGAGAGAGTAAAAGAGTGACGATGACATCTCGTTGATGCTACTATAGGGGCTAAAATGTGACTTTTAAGAAATGTAACTCCCTTCTTTATAGTTTCTAGAAATTGAGGGTCTTTTTATCAAACTTGAAACTTAGGCGGTTACATTTGAAGTTAGTTCTCGTGTATAAAGTTGGAAGTAAATCAAGATTCAAGTTCGCGAACGAGTTTAGAGAGAAGTAACAGAAGAGAGAGAGAGAGAGAGAATTGTTTCTTCCACATCAAGAAGACGATAGTCTTCTTCCTTCCCTCTTCTCTCTCCACATTGAAACCTCCGATCAGTTAACGACGCCATTGAAGATCTTTGAATCGATAATAATGGACGACGGAAGTGAGAACGAGTCAGGATCAGAACAGTCGCTTCCTTCTTCCACATCACAAGGAACGAAGAACGAATCAGGATCAGAACAGTCGCTTCCTTCTTCCACATCGCAAGGAACGAAGTACGAGTCAGGATCAGAACAGTCGCTTCCTTCTTCCACATCACAAGGAACAAAGAACGAGTCAGGATCAGAACAGTCGCTTCCTTCTTCCGGTACTGAGGTAAAAAGGCTGATGATCTCCAATTATTGGTTTCGATTGATGAATAGAACATTCTGCGTCTTTCCTTCTATCTGGACTTTGATGTTTTCTTCGGTTCCTTGAGTAGCAAAGCTTTGATCTGAATTCTGCTATCTTGATTTACGCCTCACTCATTGTGAACAAAATGTCAGCGACGTTATTTCATTCTTGCGGATTTGCCATGTGTTATCTTGATTTGATGTCAATTCTTCATTTAGGAGAGAAACGGTTTCCTAATCTTGATCTTGTTTGCTACATATTGAAGAAGAATAAGAAGCAGAGGCGTTGTGGTGTTTGCAAAAAATATGTCGATGAAGATACAATGATCTCGTGGTCCAGAAACAACGACACAGGAGCAAATCTGTAAGATTAATCATTAGTTCCTCCTCTGTTAATTTTCATTTTGGTTCCTTTTTTTAATATTACACGTTTCAGTTTCTGCCAGAGCTTCTCGGATTCGACTCCAGCTTTGTGGACATGTGCTGAGTGCAACTCGGCAACTCACGATATTGCATATTCTACTGGAAGTGATACTTCATCATCAAGAACTAATCAAGCTCATGTGGATAACGAAGTAGTTGAACAGAAGACTACGAGCGGTTCTTGTAATGAAATCTCACCGACTAATCCACCTTCAAAGACGCATGCAAGACCAGTCGGTAATGAAACCGATCTCTTTCGCTTTTGAGTATATGTTGATATGAAACTATGAAGTTGATCAATGCATCTTTTGAATGTGTCCATGGTTTCAGTTGAAGAAGTTTCGTCTCCAATGAAGAAGCAGAAGAAGTCAGACAACGATGCGCACTCTGATTCTGAATCTGCAAAGTGAATGTCTTCTTTTCAGAGAGGATTTGCATAGTCATCACTCATCTGGATTTAGGGTTTTAGAAAGAAGTTGGTTTTGTGTCCCGAGTCAGTTTACAAACTAGTGAGAGTTGTTTCTTTGATCTTCGTTTGAGTTGTATACTCACGAACATATTAGTTACATTCTTCTTGATGCTATGAATAACTTTCCTCTTGGAGACAACTAATAAATATACGTATGTTTGGAGACAGTTTAAGATGACATTAGCATGACTTGGGTCACAAGTTATTGCGCAAAAAGTGAGATTGCATTTCTTTGATTGTCTCTTCCTTTGACTTGTGATCATCTTCTCATTGCTACTACTGTTGAGAAATATTAGAAATTGAAACACTGTCTTGTTTAAACGAGTAAAAAAGGTTTCATAACTTGCTTTTCCACTTAGTTTTAAAACTTGCTTATAATGAATTGACTAGTTACCCCAAATCTGACACATCTTTGACTATGTCACCTCTACCGTTTACCAAAGTCTTTGTTCGGAATAAGAAAAATGCTAAGAAATGAAGTTTCGCCGAAACAATGATGACAATATCGTGAATCGAGGTTATAGAGATTATGATGAACTACGAGTCTACGAGTCTAGTTCTTTTTCTCAAATTTTCTTTTCTTTTGTTTATAAATATGAATCTACGAGTCAGATTTATTTTGGTAAATAACCTCTTCACCTTCTTCTCTCCCTGACCGTCACATATCCCGGAGATGGGCATGGCCGGCGAATCTTCTGGTAACAACACCAGAGACTGTGAAGGTGATTTTGGCGGGAAAAGCAAGCGAAAGGTTGGTCTCCTTTACGACGAGACTATGTGCAAACACAAACACGACACACCTGGCGGCGAGGATCACCCAGAATGTCCTGATCGTATCAGAGTTATTTGGGAGACGCTTCAGCTCGCCGGCGTAACTCAAAGGTTCCTACTTTCCTCGTCTCGTTTTTTTTTTTTTTTTTTGTGTTGATAAAAGCCCTAAAAATGGAGAGACATTTCTCCTGAGATTTACTCTATTTATCTTAGTTGAGAAAAGGGTCTCAATGTTTTTTTTTTCCTTTTTTGCCAAGACATCTGATTTCCGAATCTGAAGTGTAGTATTTTATTGAAGCAAAAGGTTTGTATGCGTTTGAAGTTCACTATATATGGGTTTCTTTCCCACTGGAAGAGACATCGCTGTTTTTTTTTTCTACTACTAATTGACGATTTTGGTTTTGAGTTTTTTTCTCATTTCTACTGCACTCTAGAATTTCCTTTGATTTTCATTTCCGTTTCATTTTCAATCATACACTTATCAATTAGAGTAATGTGGAAGACCATTAAGTTAGGAAGGTGGAATCTAGTCTTTTGGGAATATGGATCAAAATTTGTTCTTGGATTCTGCTGAAATGGCATTCTTTGTTCGGACTTTTTTAATCTTTCCTTTTGCAGATGTGTGGTTCTTGGTGGTAGCAAAGTAGAAGATAAGCATCTCCAATTGGTTCACTCCAAGGACCATGTTAATTTCCTTAAGACTCTGAGCACTAAAAAGAAAGATTATCGGAGAAATAGGATTGCTTCAAAGTTGAATTCTATATATCTGAATGGAGGTTCATCTGAAGCCGCATATCTTGCAGCTGGATCTGTGTTGGAGGTAATACTGCATGCATATAAATAACTTGTCTCTTGAATACTGTTGGAATGATTCATTTGACTTTTTCTTGCTACTTAACAGGTGGCAAAGAAAGTTGCAGAAGGAGAGTTAGATTCTGGCTTTGCTATTGTCAGACCCCCAGGGCACCATGCTGAGGAAAATGAAGCCATGGGTTTTTGTTTATTCAACAATGTCGCAGTTGCTGCTACTTATTTACTAAACGAAAGAGTAAACACTTCTTTTGACCTTTTATGATGCTNTACTAAACGAAAGAGTAAGCACTTCTTTTGACCTTATATGATGCCCTTAGTTTCTGTTGCTTACTCAGTTACTCTTAAATGTCTTAGTTCACATGTTCATTTGTTTTTCTTAAATGCAGCCGGATCTAGGTATCAAGAAAATTTTGATTGTCGATTGGGATGTTCATCACGGAAATGGTATTCGGAAGATCTTCTGGAAAGATCCTCGTGTACTATTTTTCTCTATTCATAGGTATGTATGTACACGTGACCTCTGCTTATTCTTGTTTTGATGTTGCATATCATGATTTGAAGCCGCCAATTTTCTACTTTACTTTAAACCACTTTCTTACTTTATTTGGCTTGAGTTTTATGCTTGGAAAGTGACTGAAAATGCATATGTGGCTAGGCACGATCATGGAAATTTCTACCCAGGAGGTGATGATGGATATTATGACATGGTTGGGGAAGGTCCAGGCGAAGGATTTAACATAAATGTTCCATGGGAACAAGGAAGATGTGGAGATGCAGATTATTTTGCCGCATGGGACCATATTTTGCTTCCTGTGGCTAAGGAGTTTAAGCCTGACATTATTTTGCTTTCAGCTGGATTTGATGCAGGTATATATTGTTTGAGCATTCTTTTCAACGCTATCTTCATGTTAAGAGGTGTGTAACCTATTCAATGTCCTCTTAACAGCTATTGATGATCCGCTAGGGGATTGTCTTGTTACACCATATGGATACTCAGTTATGTTGAAGAAGGTTAGTGATGCGTCGTTTCTCCATAGTTTGTATTTACTTAAAATCTACGTATGGATTTGAACTCAGTTGATATGTTTCACCAAGGCTCTCTCAGCTGATGGATGTTGGACAAGGAAAGATTGTGATGGCTCTAGAGGGAGGGTATAATCTTGACTCAATTGCCAAGTCTTCTCTTGCATGTGTACAAGTTTTGCTTGAACAAAAACCAATTCAAGGTTCTTGCGAAGCATACCCATTTGAGTCTACATGGCGTGTCATACAAGCAGTAAGATTCTATGAGGCTTCTCGTTCCATCCCAGTGCATGTTCTGTCATAATGTTCTATGGCGAATATGCTACTTATTGATTAAGCTCATCTGGTTCTTGTTGGTTTAGGTTCGGAAGAGGCTATGCGCATATTGGCCTTCACTTGCAGATGAGTTATCTTCGAAGCTGATTGATCAGAAATCTCCTACTCCAATTATCCAATCCTCGAACTCCTACTCGGAAACTGAATACTACGGTCTTGGAAACCTAGATCAAATGTTGAAGTTCAATATTGAACGCTCTTCGAGGAGTGGTGCTCGAGGTTCGTCCGGTCAGAGGGTGGCTCGCTCTGAGGACCCGGTGGTCGATCCTGGACGCATAGGGGAGCTACCTCGTCCTAGCTCGGCTGTCAATGATGCTTGTAAATTGAAGAAGCGTCCAGCTGATGAGGTGATCGATGATGCTACGGAGGATTCCAAGCGTTCCCGGGTTCAGGGTGCTGGTGGTTCTGAGCAGCGTCCCGCATATTCCTTTAGCTTTCCTTACACCGGCCTTCTCCCGTCAGTTACTAACAAATTAGGTTGTGCTAACTTTTTTCGATCTATTGATGGTTCGTGTCAAGAAAATGAAGAGATCCCCATAGTTTCTGACCTCGAGAAATCCGACGCTTATCAGGAACTTGCTTGTAATTTAGTTGGGGTAAGTCCTATCGTCGCTGGTCTTCCACGCTTTTCTCGTCTTAGTTTCATCGTCTTCTTTTCCTTGTAGGCTATCAGATGTGTAAAGGACCTAACGGGAGGTTATGAGCGCCGAGTCCTGGATCTGCAAGAATGTTTGAAGGAAGCTTATCTTTCTCTTCAGGATGAAAGGGAAAAGGTGCAGGTCGAGATCGTGCGGGCCGATGACGCGGAGGAAAGAATCGAATCCTCTCAGGCCGAGCTGCTGCGAGCTAATGCCCTCCTCGAGATAGCCAAGTCTCGACTTGAGTCCCTTGAGGCTGAACGGGCGCAGACCATGGCTTTTCTCGAGAAAACGGAGTCGCAGGTTGGATTCCTTGAGGCCAAGTTGAAGTCAGAGTCCGTGCGATGGGAGAAGCTGAGCGAGGCTAGGGGTCGTTCTGAGTTTCGCCGTGGCGCAGACGAGATGATGCACAAATGTCAGGTCCGCTTNCGCCGTGGCGCAGACGACCGCGTTCGGCAGTTCCTCTCTGCTCGACAGGTCATGGAGAGCGACTTGATGATGCTGGTCCGGGTCCAAGTGAAGCTCGATTTTGTCTCCGGTCTGGCGAATCAGGGCGTCTCGGTTCCCACAGACATCGTTGATACTCTGAAAACTGACTTGGCTAAATTGCTGGCAAAGGTCCAATCTAGCAATATCGAAGATCTAGACGAGGCTTTCCTCCAGGCTTCTCCGCTTCGAGAGGGATCTAGGTCAATGCCGATCAACCTGGAGCGTTGTTGACGACTAATATGGCCATTTACACAACGGTAACCTAAATATTTAATCTTTTTAACCCATAAAAAAAGACCCTTGGGCTATCAGAAACTTAGACTCTACTTTTTGTTAGAGAATTTGAGTATATAATATGAAGATCTTCCTTTAGAATTACGTCTCTTTTCAATGTGGACGTGGTCGGGTTTAGATTTAATGTTCAATGTTTTCT
>OVAU01004441.1:0-10086 GCA_900406315.1 Biscutella laevigata subsp. laevigata | reverse complement strand
ATTTGGTTCGATATATACCTGATCTTCTTTGTTCCACGAACTGTTTTCTATTTTCCCTCTTCTACTAATCAATAGTAGAGGGGTGTTAAGAAAGGCGGTTTGTTAATACACCGTCAAGCGTGATGCAATCTCCATTCGCTCGTGCATAATGTTATCCACATATGACACCACAGTTTTCGTTTCTGGCACATTACGGGCTGCTTCCCTATGCTTGTTAAACCATGAACAAAAAACGTCTAGTATTGTATCGATCAAAGGTAATATTGCGTACTCCCTTTAGAGATTCACAAGCATTGCTCGTGTCTAAGTTGTACCTATCTCCTACAAAATAGCACCGCACCCACCTGGAGATGTCCTCGCTCTCAATATAGGTTTGGACGTCCGGCCACGTAGTAATCAACTTCGTGTACTCTCCATTGAATTCAGCTTCAGTATAAGCATGAGTGCACTAGATGAATTTAGCGGCAAGTTCATCTTTCAAGTCTCGGACTTTACCTCTCAGGTTTCGGGACATATGCCATATACAGTAACCATGGTTTGTGCTTGGATAAACATTTTCTACTGCTCTTTTGATACTTGCGTGTCTGTCACTCATAAAAACCAATTCAGGATTATCTTGTATGACGGTTCTCAGCATGGTTAATAACCACTCCCAACTATCGTTATTCTCGCTATCAATCATGCCAAACGCAAGGGGGTAATGGTGAAGATTAGGATCCTGAGCCGTGGCAAAAACAAGTTGTCCGCCATATCCGTTCCTCATAAATGTTGCATCCACGACGATGACTTTCCTCATTTTTGCAAACCCTTCGATACTTGCGCCCAAAGCTATGAATAAGTACTTGAACCTCTTGTTTGCATCTAATACAACTTCCGTCGTAGTTCCATTATTCGCTTCCTTCAGCATGTACAAATACAAATACATCATTTTGTAACATTCTTTGGGACCGCCCCAGACCTGACTTTCTGCAACGGGTTTACCTCTCAAGGCAGTGGAGTACGAGGGTTCCGAACCAAGTGCTTTTTTAACAATCCTCTGATTGCTTTGGGAAGCGGTACGTCGTGTTGCCCAACAAAGTCGTGCAAAATAGATGCTACAACTCCTGGTGTGCATCTCCTTCTATTGCTTGTACTCGCAGCTTCAATCCTAGAGCACGTATGCTTACTTCTGTACACTTTGATGCTTAAATACTTCGATTTTTTAGTCTTAGCATTTAAATACCATCGACAACCTCTACTATATTGGGAACACCGTAGCATGAGGCGCTTTGTATCCGACTTATACGTGATAAACTGGAAACAACCTTTATGTCCACCTATCTCAACAAAATTAATCAATTCATCTTTAGAAATAAATTCTTGATCTTTCTCAAGACCTAAGCCATCATCCCATTNTTGACCTTTCTCAAGACCTAAACCATCATCCCATTCTTCGAACTCACTTCCTTCCGAATACTTCAGAGGTAAAACATCAGTATGTTCGTCTTCGTTCCTATCCATAAAGCAATCCTGATCATTCGTTTTGTCACCCATATCGGTATACGGCGCTTCAATCATCGGCAGCTGGATAAATTCATGTCTCGATTCTTGAAAAAACTGATCGGTATCAGGATATGAAACATTTCTCGATTCCTCACCTCCTTGAATACCTCCTTGAATACATAGGATTTCGCCATCACGTACATCAATATCCTCACCATATCTGTCAATTCCAAGCACCCCCTCATAATTAACTCCAAAAGAGCTTACTCCTCTGATCCCTCTTGAACCTCGTCCACTCGTTATACAGTCGTCCTTCTCACCTTCCTTCTCTTTGATTACCTCCAAATCCAAGACATGCCTATACCCTTCACTATCATACGTCGTTAGATAACAAGCGAGATCTTCATCGTCAGCTACTGCTATCTTGTAAGCCACACGAGTTTCTGACTCTGTCGTCCTGTAAGTAAATCTCATGCGACAGTTACCAGAATCTATCCCACACTTTATGCTTATTTTATCCACCAAATCACAATCCTTTATCTTTTTCAGCCGTAATTTCCCAAATGATAAAACATAATGCTCTCCATAATGAAGATGGATGTTGTTGTCACGCCTACTCATTCTTTACTGAAAAAAAAATTAATTACGTTAGAACATAATATCGGTTGTCTCATTCATCGTATCTAAAACTTGTCCAGTTTATCAGTAGTCCAATTGTCCAGTTGATCGGTTTCTAAGTAGTCCAGTTGTCCAGTTCTCCTGTGCTCTATTTGTCCCGTTCGCCAGTGCTCTATTTGTCCCGTTCGCCAGTGCTCTCCACTTCTCCCACGTCTAAGGAGTTCTCGTTTATTCTATTTCTCATAATCTTACCTCATAAACTTCCTTCGAGCTCGTGTCTCTCATTTCTCCCATTTTCTAGTTATTATATTTCTAGTTCATAAATTTATTTATTTACCTGAAATTTCCTGCTTTCACCAGCAGAAACGTATCACAAATAGCTCCAAATAGCTCGCTTTCCCGTATATGTTGTGAGGGGACGACTGCGAAGAACGTATAAGCACCTTCAGCTCAGGCGAGACGTTGTTGGAACTTCGATTTTGCTTTCTAGCTGGACGATCAATTTTGGAAATTATGGGTCCAAAATAAGCTCCTTTAGCTTTAAACCGGATCAGAATTAAATGTAATTATTGGGTGTTGGGGTGGGTTGGTGAGGTAGGTGGTGATGAGAAATTTGTTTGTATTATTTAATTAATTGCTCATTAAAGGAGAGAGAAATAGTGCTCTTATTATAATTGCACATTCATTTAAAAAATCGACGACACAGTGGCAGCAAAACTTGAAAATGTCTCCATTGTGACATTTCAGCCGTGCGCTCTTCGTTATTAGGATGTTATACTCGGTTACATATGATTTCATATGATAATATGTTGTCTTGCTCCTAATGACATACATCTAAATATAAATATTCATGTTATTTTACATAATAGAGACATGGTATTTTTTTTAAACATATATCAAGATTAATACGAAAGATATAAAATTTAGACAAATAAATTATTATACAAGTAGATTTGTTCGCTATATAGTAATATACGCAGAAATAATTTTTACAATGTATTTTGATAACAAAAATCTTTCTCGCCAATAACATAGTTTCACATATGTTGTATTGTTTCTTCAAATATCATCTTATACCCACAAGATTTATAAATCTATTATTTTCTGAGGTTGTTTTAATCGCATAGGAAAAGATCATTGTTTTATGTGAAATCAACTTCCCGCAACCAATAATCAAATCGCACAATCATTGTAAATAAACAAGTAACCATCAACGTACCCATATATAATCCCAATTCATTTTGATTATGGTCATTCTATCCCAGCTTTAAAATCTTTCCTATTGGATTTCTCTTATGTAACATCAATCTCAATGTGGGAGCAAAATCCGAATAAATCAAACTCATAATTTTAATAAAACGGGTCGAGATCAAGGAATAAAAGTATTAAATCTTATGAATAACAAAAAGTAATAATGTATTTATGATATAAATGAGAAAGAATCACCGTAATTTTTTAAAACTAAAAGAACCGAACACTTCTTCAAGCTTTCTCTACTTTTATAACCTCCTTTCTTGACAATAAATTTCCTTTCATTTATGTCCCAACTATTACTCTAATTTTGGGCCAAATTCCGAATAGACTTAAAATAATTGGATCAGTTTAAAAATCCAATTTTAACTCTAATGGTTTGCCTCCTAAATTCTTCAAAACTAAAAAAGGATTTTAATTTAAGAACTTCAAATATCAAACATAATATCCAATCGATTCCCTCCAATTTTGTATTCTATTAATACATATGGTTATAAATATGTTACGAACAAAAAATGAGAATTTCCCAAATTCTGATGTAACTATTCCAATATATTAGCCTTGATCAATAATCATACCCTAAAGACAAACTTGCCAACACAGAAGGTATAATTCGCCTCTCTTATTTATTCGCGGTTTTTGTATCGCTTGGTAATTGTTTTTGATTACCTTTTGCCTTCGATTTCTGCTGCCTATTTAGTTTGACTTATTCAAAATATGATTCTGTAGTCATCCTTTAAAAAGCTTTACTAATCAATGTTTGACCGAGATTTGATTTTAAGCTGCCTGCTCCTTTTTTTTTTTTAATTCTATCTTGACTTTGATTTTCATATATATATATATATATATATATATATATATTTTTTTTTTTCTTGCCGAAAATTTCAACATATGAATTTTCTACTTCTGCCGCTTTGGGATTAAATTCACAGCATAAGCAAAACTTAAAATTCCGTTTCGTCGAATTTTGATAAAGATTTTGACAATATTTTGCTAGACTAGGTCTTCACATATATTTTCTAGTACGATTTTGGTTGCATAAATCCTCGTATCATCACTTTTGAAGAAAAGTATTATTTTGACATTCATCGTCGATATATGTATATATATCTTAAATATATATGTTGCATTTATTTTTCCTTTTCTCGATTAAAACCTCAATGGAATTTTGACCTTTTCTCGTCCCTATATATATAGACATATATGTATTTTTTTTATCTATCCCCGTATATATTTTGACTCTAAACAAAATTGTCACTTTAAATTTTCACCTTGTTTTACGAATCGCACACCCTTTTTTTAACGTCTCTTATAATTTCTTTGGGTTTCTGATTTATTTTGTTCACTATAAGTTTTTCTTTGTAAATATTTTTTGCATCTTTCGAATGATCTTGATAGTTGAGCATGACAACTTCATATCAAGCTCGTGATACGTTTGGTCCCCACTCAGGGGCGGATCTATGCCTTGTGTTATGGTGGCAAGTGCACCACTGTTTTTTTTTTAAATTCAATTTTACATAGGTATTTTGCATATTTTACATAAAATTGAGTTACATTTTGCACATGCCACCACTAAATTTTTCATTTTGCCCCCAATAACATAAATTTCTATATCCGCCTCTGTCCCCACTTACAGTTTGATGTCTCCATGAAATGTTTGAGAGAGCTTTAAGCTTTTTGCCAAATTCCTTCATAGGTGACACTTCTGTCTCCTTTAGATCGTGAATCGCCGGAGATCGGGCTAGTGTGGTGCGTACACCATGTACTTTAAGAAGTGTGGGCTCACATTCTCTTTGCCCGAATTTTTGATACAATTGATGCACGAACTTGGGTTGGCATTAACATAATTATGTCCTAACCTCGTTAGATACGTTGTGGGGATTCATAGATGGGCCGAAGAGTGTGGATTTACCTCTCAGCTTTTGTGACTTACCAATTTCTGGCATGGTAAAAGCGAATTCGGGGCGTAGAGGGACATTTTATTTCGCTCCAAAAGTTGGATGCGATGTGATTTATGGACTCCCTCAAAGAGATAATTGGAGGAGCTCTTATTTTATTTTCCCTATCAATGAGTTCACTTTTGGTGAATATAGCTTATTTGTTGTTACGCATTGGGCAGAACGAGCTGGTAGACTTGCAACTGATTACTCATCATTTGAATTTTGTTTTAGTTGAACTCAATCCTCTTATGTTTTTAAGTTCGGCTAGAGGTACCATCTATAACACGCGACCTCGAGTTGCTTCTTACCGTTCTTCGCGAGGAGAGAGCCCCTTGGAGCTCTTTTTCACGACGAAGAATTTTTTATTTCACAACTTGTTTGCGAACTCGAGACCACCTTATTTCCACCGATCCAAGTAAGCTTGAGTTGTACAAGTTTATTGTCGGTTTTAAGATTAACAAATATTTCATGATTGCAGCTTGTGAAATGGACAAGATGAATTATCGTGCTGAGAAGAAGTCATTGAGGGAAGGATCCAGCGGTGCTCGATCAAGCGCTGCTCGAACCAGCGGAACGCGATCGGAGCAAACCACTGTGGTCGGAACTTGTCGGACAAGTCAAGAGACTAGGATCATTGATGCGCCCCCTTCCGCAGGTGCGCCCTCGATTGTTCTCGGTTTGCCAATCCCCGCATGTGATCTTGTGACAGCGGTGACTCCGAGCTCGTCACTTCCCTATGTGCGCAACGAGAGTGTTGAAGTCACTATGGTGGTTAAAAAGAGGAAGTTTGTAGTGTCTAGCTCGAATTCGAGCAAGAAGAAACACTCCTGGGAGTTTGAGTTCAACGAGGACCACTTGATCACCGAGGATGCTAAAGCCACTGCGTCTTTGGCTAGGCATTTCAGAAGGCCGGGGCTGAAGCTTCCCAGCACTAAGAACTTTTTTGATGAAGGCAGAGAGAACTACCTTTCTTTTTTTAGGAGTGTCGGCGTGGTATGCTTGTTATTTTCTTCATCTTGTTTTTAGTTGTTTCTTTTGAGGTTGAAATCGATGTTAGATCTTGATTCTACAGCTTTTGGCCGAGCATAACAGGACTGTAGATCCTTATGAGCGACGTCTTCGGGCCGCTCCCTCGCTTAGGGAGCTCGCGATCGCCAAAGAGACGATAGCCAAACTTAGTGCTGTAATCGACCAGATGCAAGTGCTCGAGTAAGAAAACGCTGAGGCTGTTAAGCAAGCCAACGAGCGCATGTCTCGGTTGAAGCGCGCATAGGTGATGTGTTGTGTTTTTGGTGGTTTTTATGATCGTTTTCAAGCATTTTTATTAGATTATGATGCATTTAGAGTCCATTAGGATGCATTTGCATTGCATATGAAGTTTTAGGTGCAGAGTTGGAGTATTACAAGAATTGAACCGAAAAGGAGCAAAAAGGAGCAAAGCAGCACAAATTTCGGAATTGGAGGAGTCATACCGGTCAGCCAGACCGGTGCAGCTCACCGGTGCACTACACGAGAACTCGCAGATGGATTAGATCGGTCACCACAGACCGATGCCATACGCCGGGACAAACCGACATGGAACTTATACCGGTAAAGACCACACCGATGTACTGACTGATCCACGTCCCAAACATATAACGGAACAAGCACACTGGTCATGATACCGCTCAATCTGACCGGTATCAACCCCGCGTTTTTTACTTTTTAGACTTTTGACTTTGTAATTTTTGGCTAACTATATAAAGGGAGCTAAAGTGAACTAAAACCCTAGTTTTTCTTTTGTAGTTTTTTTCAGAAGTTTAATTTTCAGCTTTTTAGATTAAGAACTTCTCCTCTCCGGAGAATACTCTTGTACTTCTGAATTTTATTTTCTGTTGCAATTCTTTTCTTCTATCCTTGCCCTTGATTGTTTACTGCTTCTGATTTCTATTTTCTTCTTTTATTTTTCTCTCAAATCATGTCTAGAAACTATCAAAGTGTTCTATACATGGATTGTGAGTAGTCTTTTATAGCTATGAATTAGGGTTAGATCTGGGCTGATTTGATTGCTAGAATGGTTTAGGTCTGAACTATTAATGTCTTCTTCAATTTCATGATCTTAATGCTAGAATAGGAGTAGCTAACCTAGTAAAGATCTTAGTCTTTTCAAGGGACTGTTTAAGTTTGATTGATTGTTGTATCAAAATTGTGTTTATTGCTTTCTCGTTGTGTTTTCTTTCAAAGGATTGTTTAGAAGCATGATTAGGAAAGAGTTTATACCACGAGAGTGGATTAATCTACATTACAAATTCCTAGACATAAGACAAGTTTGATTGTATGAATTGAACTATCTACTAGGACAAAATTGACTGCCCATTTCGATTGCCCTGATCCATATGCTTGCTTTACTTCTGATTTTATATTTACTTTGCTCCTGTTGATCTTTCGATCTTCTTTTATTTTAATTGCAATTTTTATTAGCTATCTAGATAGGATTGTTAGGTGACAGACAACCCATCTCGACTCCAACCTAGACTTAGCGAAACCATCATAGAACTAGTGCGTTATGACCCCCAAGTTGGTTCATCATATACCCTTTACCATTATATCTACATTGATACTACCGGGTTTTGTTAGTCCATATCGAAAAATTGGTTTATCAATTAAAGCCTTTGCCAAATTGGGATTTGTGTTAGTGATAAACAGGATTTTCGCTATGGGTTAGCAATTCCTACTATCAATGAAGAAATGAGTGGTAAGTAAGATGTCAAACCAACTGAGGTGGTGATAGTGTACTAGTTCTAATGATGCTTTTTAGCTAAGTCTAGGTTGGAACGATAGGTAAGGTTTGTCACGAACGATCCTATCTAAAATACTAAATGAAATAAGCAAAGAAATAAATGAGATCGAACGAAATATAAATTCCAGATAATAAAGCAAGCATATGGACCAGGGCAATCGAATTGGACAGTTTATTTTCATGCTAGATAATGGTTCAATTCACGCAATAAACTTTTCTTATGTCTAGAAATTTCTAATGTAAATTAACTCACTCTCGTGGTGAAAACCCTTTCCTAATCATGCATCTAAACAATCCCTTGAAATACATGACAATTAGAAAGCATTGAATCCAATTCCATGATAAACAATCTATAGTCCTAAAACAATCCCTTGAATAAGATCTATTAACAACCGATTCACTGGTTCAAGAATTAAATCAAACCTTCCGGGCAAAAATATTCCTAAGATCTAAATCAGGTTCGTGAAGTCTAATCTAGCATTAAGTTCACGAATAAGAAGAAGATAATTATTCTAATCAGCCCTAAACCATTCTAGCAATTCAGTCCTACACTTTTTTTAATCATAATTCATAGCTATAAAACTACTCACACATCATGAACAGAACACTTTGGGAGTTTCTGTTCATGATCTGAGGAATGAAACAAAGAACAGAAAAGTAAATCAAGCCAAGCCGAGAATTAAAAGAAGAATTGCAATAAGAAATCAAAAGACTACAAAGAGTTATAGAGAGAAAAGCTAAATCTGAAACTAAAAATTAAAGAGAAACGAGCTAAAAACGTCACTAGAGTTTTAGTTTGCTTGGCTCCTTTTATAAACTGAGCCAAAATTTACAAAGTAAAAATACCGAAAAGTCCAAAACGCGGGGCAGCGGTCACTCTGACCGGTATCTTGATCGGTATTCTATTGCCGTCAAATCTTCGTGTAATGCACCGGTGAGGGCATCGGTCTGGATGACTGGTATGAATGCTCCAATCTGGATTTGGGGAGAGGACTGGTCAGTCTCCCGGTGAACCCCGACCGGTATCTTCTTCCTGTCCAAAAATGCGTTTTTATTCCGGTCACTTGGATCGGGATGGTTGGGTGATATGCACAGGACCGGTCAGGGTGACCGGTATGGTCTTCCAGTTTCTGATACTTGGGCCGAATTTGCTCCTTAATCATCCTTTTGGGTCGATTTTTGTGAAATTCTAACTCTGTACCTGAAATGCCAAATGATATGCAAATGCAACATAAATGACTCTAATAAAGAGTACTACACAGATCGGTTACCTGGCAACTTCTAATAAAGAGTGGTCGCTTTGTTGTCGCTTATAAGCGACAACAGTAGCGACCACAAAGCGACCACCACTTAATGAAACCCTAGTTTTTCCCGCCCAACATTTCGAAACTACGTGTGGTCGCTTCGTAGTCGCTTTCTTGCGACCACATGGGAAATAAAGCCACTACAAAGCGACCACAAAACGACCACATGGGAAATAAAGCCACGACCACATCTGTGGTCGCTTTATCTAAAACGGATTTATGTTCAGATATCTTCTCCTCCGCCGCATAACAACGAAAAACAAACTCAAATCCTCCCAAAACTCTCTCAAATCGTCCAGAAAACCTCTCAAACCGCCACAATGTCAGGTTCTTCCAATAGCCGTGCTCGTAGAGGTGCCAATCACGGATCCCGACAGTCTCCTTTGGGTTCGGAATACAATTTTGTTCCGAACTCAACGAATCATTCACCGGATTCCGTTCCGTCCAGCCTTCCAGACTTCAGGCCCCGTCCCCTCGTCCAGCAGCAACTATTTCCGGGCCCAGTTCCCGAAAACTCGCACTCCGGGCTCAATCAATGGCCCGGCAGTTNGTTCATCCCGAATCTGGGAACTCCGACGCAGCAAGTCCCGACGACTTTTCCCGAGGCCGCTGCTTCCGTGGGCGTTCCTGCACCAGCCGTGCAAGAACCGGCGATTTCGTTGGACAAGCTACTTCGGATGGACGGCCGCAAGAGATTACCTCAGCTCGATCC
>OVAU01004440.1:0-10087 GCA_900406315.1 Biscutella laevigata subsp. laevigata | reverse complement strand
TTCTGAAGACCTGTGCCAAAGATGGCTACTCCAGTTGAGCTGTGAGACTTCTTTGGGACATCTACAAACAATATGATGAAAAAAGGTAGAAGCTGACGACACATGTAAAGTATGAGAAAATATAGTTTAAGACATCTAAAAGAAATATGCCTGCAAGAAATAATTAAAAAAATGCGTCCTGATATGGAAAGAAGTGATACACAGAATATAACTATTTTTCATACAAATACATCTTAGTCAGATAATAGTCCCATCGAACGGACCGGACACAAAGAAAAGTCATGCAGGTCGCAAAAGACAAAAAGGGCACTTAGCAAACTGTTGAAAAAAATTACTGTTAGACCATGATATATAAACAGGGATGGTTTTTAAGTACCAAGGCTATGACGTACTGCCGTTTGAATGTCAGCTTTAAACCTTTCTTCTTCATCCTCTTCAGCTTGTAGTTGTCTTAATGTCTTTGTTCCCGCATCTACATCGCCAGGATAAAATATTGAAAGCCAGATGACTAATTAGAAAACCATTGCTAAAACTCAATACGAATACTGTCATTCAAAGTTACAGAATAAAAAAAAATCAAGATAAATTAGTTACAAAGGCATCGCTTTCAACAAATCTAACTGTGAACTATAAGTTTTCAAATAGATCATTTTATTGTGCCTTCATTGGTCTTTTCTCAAGAGCATCTAATATTCAAGTTCAAAAAATCAGTAAGCTGAGAAAGAAAAAAATGCTAGATCCATATCAGATCATCTCCACGTCACAAATTACCGATGCTTGGAAACATAAGACAAAGACAAGGAACTAGAAAAAAGATCAAAAGAAAAGACTTACCACCATTGCTACGTAGAATTTCAGATTGTCCCTCACCTTCAGTGCCAGACTTCTGAAATTCGCTGTTTTTGCTCACTGAAGGTGCAACCAGATACTTTCCATCAACTAACTTGTTATTGGCTTTTTGGCGTCTGCCCCTCCTCCCAGTGCGTTGCTCAGATAGGAAAGCACCAACTTGAGTCGCCACTATTGCAACACAAGATAAAATAAGTGTCTCATAAATATCAGTAGACATATATATATATTCAAATTCCAAGACCAGTAGTAACCTTTTTGAGATTTTACATTCATCTCCTTTGCAGCATCAGATATTGCATAATGATCTGTTGATAGGAAAACACCATTTGTATTCACTCGGGTTCCTTCCAAGTGATCAGGTAGTCCATTCCTTTGAATCCAGTTCTCCTGGTCAGACAAAATGTTACAGAGTCAGATGCTTCATATCAGGGGATTTTGTCGCCCCAAAATGATCACAATACAATATGATGCAAAAAGGGTAGCAGCTGATGATGACATATGTAAAATATGAGAAAATATAGTTTAATACATCTAAAAGATATATGTCTGGAAGAATTAAATAAAAAAATGCGTCCTGAGATGGAAAGAAGTGATATACAGAATATAACCATTTTTCATACAAATGACATCTTAGTCAGACAACAGTCACAAAAGGGCATTTACCAAACAATCGAATTTTTTACTGTGAGACGATAAACAGGGATGGTTGTTAAATACCAAGGCTTTGAAGTACTGCCATGTTAATGTCAGCTTGAAACCTTTCTTCTTCATCCTCTTCAGCTTGTAGTTGTCTTAATGTCTTTGTTCCCGCATCTACACCGCCGGGATAAAAAATGGAAAGCCAGATGACTGATTAGAAAATCATTGCTAAAAATCAATACGAATACTGTCATTCAAAGTTGACAGAATAGAAAAAATCAAGATAAACTAGTTACAGAGGCATCAATTATAACAAATCTAACTGTGAACTACATGTTAAAGCAGTTTATTGTGCCTTCATCCGTCTTTTCTCAAGAGCATCTAATATTCAAGTTCAAAAAATCAGTAAGCTGAGAAAGAAAAAAATGCTAGATCCATATCAGATAATCCACGTCACAAATTACCAATGCATAGAAACATGAGACAAAGACAAGGATCTAGTAAAAAGGTCAAAAGAAAAGACAACTTACCACCATTGCTACGCTGTTTTTCTCCCTGAAGGTGCAACCAGATAATTTCCACGTAACAACTTCTCTTCCTAGCAATTTCTTTTGCTCCCGGAAAAAAGGAGTATCAACCTATATGAATACTAAGACATATGAGAATGAATATACACCAAGTAACATCGTCATCTCCAGATACTAACCTCAAGGAACCAAATGGAGTCATCAGAAGCTGAATCTTTCTTTATAACCAAAACTTGACCTTCTTTAAGAACAATGGCAGAGTGAGTCTTGCAGGGTTTAGGGCCTGTTCCAAGAACAGTAGGACTAGACCTGAAAACAACCAAACTGACTTCAAATAACACCAATGGAAGAAACTAAAGTCAATGAATACACACCACTTGTTAGTGATTTTATCATGAATCTTAACCCCAAGGAAAAATGGGTTCCCTTCATGATTTTCCACAATCACATACTGCAAAAATAGACCTCCGATCAAATCAAGGTCGAAGAATAAAAAACAGAGTCAAATTCAAAAACATAGACTTACGGTTTGATCCCCAATATTCACTGATAATTCCTTGATTTCAGGTTTGGATTTTACACCAAAGCCATTGATGTGTCCATTCTCTAGATGATGAACAAAGAAAGCTAGTTCATTTCCCTAAGAGCAAGGTAGCAATACACAAAAAGAATGTGAGAAATCTTTGAACACAGCATAGCAACGAAGTGAATCCGTGCCAAAAGAGGCTCACCATAGAGATTTTCTATGCTTCCAAGAAGACACAACTCAGCCTGAGCAATGGCACAAGCACAACATAAGAGATCAAACCATAAATCTTCTCTAAATCTCAAGTTACAATACAAAGGGTAGACCTTTTCATGTTTTTTCAGAAACCCAAATGCAGATTCATCAAAGTCGTACACAAAACTGTGAAAGCATAAACACAGATCTCAGAATGAAAACGATCTAATTAACAAAAGAAATCACAACCCTTTTTCTTACCTCGAATATAAACACTGGAAAATTCTGAAGAAAGACGAATTGGCTTGAGCAGACGAGAGGATTTGTATTTATAAACTCCAGATTATCAAAAACGGCAAGAAGAGAGAATTGAGAAACAAGTTTTGTGTGCTTTTTCAACAGCGAGAATTCAATATCTCTATGGGATATTCTCGTTCGGCTATGCGAAGAATATATATATATATGTATATGTGCTTGACAAGTCCCAAGACAAGTTGGAGACAAGCGGCCGTGATGGTGTAAGGAAAGCTGCGTCTTTAGAAACCTTGTAGCTTCGTTATAACTAAAAATTTATTATCTGAAAAGTGTATTATAGTTACTATTTGGCCCAATATATTGTTTAATTAAAAATTTATTGTTTAGTTACAAATCTATTAAATTTTCACATAATTTCAGAAGGGAAATATAAACAAGTCGGGCTCTGACTTCCCAGCAAGGAACTCATATACTCCAAAAAAAATTTCCCTTATTACAAAATATCTTGCATTGGAGGGCACAGATCCACAATTTTTTATGTTTTATTTTATTTTAATTAGTTGATATTTTAAAACTATTACCAAATATATATAGATATATATATATATATAATTATTATTCACTAATTATGATATATGTTAAATCTACTATTTTCACCTTTTATATTAATCATATCATTGTCTAGAAATTAAATTACAAATAATATTTTTTTTGAAAAAAGGTAAATAGATTAATCAAAAAAGGGTTTGGAATACAACAAAAAACAACAGCTCAGTAGACTTTCTCCCAGACATAGAATGAAAACCCCTAAAGAGAGCTACAAGAAACTAAGATCAGTACTAATAATAGCTATGCAAATCATCAAGAACCAATAATCAGGGCATGAAGCGTGAATCACAAAGCTATGTCTAGAACAACTTCGATGGTTACGTCGGAACAAAGAGCCACCAATCCAAAAGCTTAGCATAGGACCTTCTTTCCTTTCTTGCTAGTAGGACATCTCTAATTCTTCTATCCATGATAAGATATAGCCCGTGAGGTGACCTAGGTTATGTGGTGTGAACCCATATGAAGTATACAAAGACGTGTATGACCATTCGCTTCAGTGTTTGAGATAAGTTAGTTGTCCTCGAGAGCATCCAAGATATCATAGCATCCCAATTGTAGAACGATAACCTTGGCTGGCGCATCCTCCTAAGCAGATTGTTCCACACTTCTTGCGTGAACCTGCAATGGAGAAACAAATGATTCTTAGTTTTCTCAGGTTGAGTACATAGATAGCAATCAGATGAGGTTTGCATTCCCCATCGTCGAAGTCGGGATTTTGTTGGTAGTCGATCTTGAGTAGCTATCTAGAAAACGAATGCATGTTTCGAGATATATCCTTTATACCACATCGCCCTAGTCCAATCCTTGATATCTTCTATAGGTCTAAGGGTTGACCAAGTTCGACTCGTGGAAAACTGATATTCTCCAGCGTGATCCGGATCCCAGTAATACAAGTCCTTGTGTTGAAATGAAGTTGAAATTGGTATGTCAAGCAACATGCTGCGGATAGCGATCATATTAGGAGACGTAGATCGGATAGATGGGAGTCTCCAACCTATGGCAGAAACGGCATCCGACACAGTCGCATCTAGTGGAATCCCCATGTTAATAGTCAATCCTTGAGGTAGAAGATCAATTAGGCAGCCACAACCTGTCCAATAATCTAGCCAAAACCGACAGGTTTTACCGTCTCCGACTTTGCACCATAGGATATTCTTCGTTGTATCTCTTTGTTTCAAGAGACATCTTCAAATCCAAGAGTCAGTTGGTTTGTTTTTTGCCATCCAGAAAATAGATTATTACTCAGTCTATGAGGGTTGTTCCATGCTACCCATAAGGAGCCACTAGACGAAAATAAGAGCCAAATAAGTCTCATATGCAGTGCTCTATTCCATATACCGAAATTTCGTAATCCCAATCCTCCTTCTTCAGGCCTGCACATGTTATTCCAGGAGATCTTCGCTGCAGCTCTCTTGTTTAGGTCCCCTGACCAAAGAAATCTCGTACACATGACTGAATCTGATCGATGCAACCTTTGGGAACCAAGAAAGCGGAGAACCAGAAGTTTAGCAAGCTATAAATCACAGACAAAATTAACTGTAGCCGTCCCGCAAACGTTAGCCTCTTCATAGTCCAGGTACTAAACCGAGCCTTCACCGCGTCAATAAGTGGATGAAAATCAGCAATGGAAAGTTTCTTGTTTTGTAGAGGAAGCCCCAAGTACCTAAAGGGGAATGAACCCACCTGGAATCCGATCTGATGAGAAGCATCAGATTCCAACCCGTTCAAACCCGCTGTATAGAGTGCTGACTTGTTCTTATCCATGGCCAGTCCTGAGAGAGCTTCAAATTGATTGAGAGTTTCAGTAATTCCCAGCAGAGATCGCGTGTACCCATCATAGAAAATCATAATGTCATCGGCGAATGCGAGATGAGTTATACTTGGGTTGATTGCTTTTGGATGAAGACCTATGTGTCCTGAATCAAAGTTTTTTGCTAACAGTCTTGAGAAGACTACCATGGTTATGACGAAAAAAGATGGTGACAAAGCGTCACCTTGCCTTAATCCCTGCTTGCCCTTAAAGAATCCACAAGGTTCTCCGTTCACCATGATCGAGTAGTATGGAGTAGTTATGCATTGAGTAATCCACAATATGAAGATCTCTGGTATACCCGCAGAGCGAAGAGCATGTATGATAAAGTCCCACTTTACTGTGTCAAAAGCCTTCCTAAGATCCACCTTTAACATACCTCGGGTAGAGATGTTTTTGAGATGAAATTCATGAACCAACTCAGTCGCCATGAGGGCATTCTCCACTAAAAGTCTATCTTTTATGAACGCTGATTGATTATTGGAGATCATATCTGGAAGAAGCTGTTGAAGCCTCCTCACTTTGTAAACCACATTGCAGCAAGATATTGGTCTAAACTCTGATAGTCGATCTGCTCCAACTCTCTTAGGATTAAGCACAATGTTCGTTGTGTTCCACTGTTTTAATAATTTTCCAGACCTGAAAAATTCGATCACCGCTGCCGTTAAATGAGCTCCCAGAATTTGCCAAGTCTCTCGAAAAAATTCAACATTAAATCCGTCTGGACCAGCAGCTTTGTTCCTTGGAAGACTCAGTAAAGCTTTTTTTACTTCATTCTCTGATACCGGGAGTTGGAGCATAGTTTTATGGCTCTCGTTACACCTAAAGACTGTTAGCCCATTTATGAGGTCCTTTTCAGTTTCCGTAAGCGGTTGAGAACTCTTTCCAAGCATATCCGAGAAGAAACTAACACAATGAGATTGGATAGCATCATCTGCCTCTAATTTATTGCCCATGTCATCTACCAAGTAATGAATCCTAGTGTGTGCTCTTCTAGCATCGACAACGATGGAAGAAACGAGTGTTAGCATCACCAACGACCAACCAATTAATGCGTGATTTTTGGTGAAGAAACACATCTTCTGCAGCCGCTAGTTCTTGCCAAGTAGCATGCGCTTGCTTTTCCACTGCTGCAGTGGCTATAGATGGAGACGCTAGAAGCATGTTTTGTGCATCGTGAAGGGTTTTTTCTGCTTCTATCACCCTTCTTTCCAATTGCGAGTAATGATCCTTATATAACCGTCTGCAAATCGCTTTTAGAGAGAATAACTTCTTTGTAAATACATACATTCGAGTACCCCGGATTTGCAATGCTTCCCACTGGTTCTGAATTTCATCCTTGAAACTTGGCAGTGACGATAGTATTCGAGAATCGGAAGGGGCAGGAGGATACGCGGACTGCCTGGGTAAGACGAACAAATATCGGGTTGTGATCGGAGCAGCCAGGGGCCTCAAACTCTGCATAAGAATTTGGGTAATGCAGCAGCCAATTTTCATTTATCACTGCTCTGTCAAGTTTTTTTGCAAGGGGTTGATCCATCTGATTGTTCCACCACGTAAAATGGTTCCCTCTAATAGTCATGTCAAATAAATCAGAGGCGTTGAGACAGTCCCTTAGCTCGTTCATGCCCGAAGTAACTCGTATAGATGTTGCGGAAGACTCTGACGGATCCAAGATTTGATTGAGGTCGCCTAACAATAGCCAAGGGAGTTGTATAGGGAGTTGTTGACTAGATAAGCTCTGAATATCCTCCCATAGCTCCCTGCGCCTAACTTGATCATTCCTAGCATACACGAAAGAAACAACAAAGTCACTAGTCTGAGAGGGAACCTTTACTCTACAAGAAATCATTTGATCAGATTTTTGAATAATAACTACAGACACACTCGGTTCTCAAACAACCCAAATACGCCCAAGAACATCAAAATCATAGTTAGTTATCGAATCCCAACCCAGGAAAATATTATTCAAAATATAAGGAGCTTTAGCCTCCCTAACCCGTGTCTCTATTAGACAACCCAAAAACGGTTTACTACTATTAAACCAGTTCTTAAAGCTTCTACGCTTAACCGAATAATTAAACCCTCTAATATTCCAACTAAAAATACTACTATGGAAACTCGACATAAAAATTAATTAGATTTGGGGCATGAGCCCCGAGGTGACTGTTTCTTCCTCAAATTTCTCAGCTGCCTCATCAGCTTCTTTGAAATATACGACACAAAATGTTCAGAGTCGTCTGGATTGTCATCATCGCCCGAAGGCCATTCAGACTCAGATGAAACACTCGATGTGTATCCACTGTTGTTCCCAGCTGCGTCGGATGAATTGTAACCCTTTGAAGGTCTAGTACTTTCCCTTTCCCTTTGCCAGTAGGTTGATTTGCAAGTTTGTTTCGAGTCGAGGTTTGTTCCTTTGGTGAATCAATCTTTATTCCTCCTGTGATCTTGTGGTGCTCAATTACTTCCTTAGAGGGTGACTTGGAAGTGTGTTTTTTCCTCCTGAGGTCTACATAGATATTATGTTCCACGTCCCCGCAACTCTTGCTTCAATGCTAGTACTTGCAGCCGACTAATCCCCTATATTCTTAACTTGTGGTGGACCTGAATTCTGATTTAGTCTTTGATCCACTTGTACCTGATTTTGATTGTGATGAGTTGCATCATTGTTGAGAGAGACTGGCGCTGGTTCTGAGGTTGAGACTTTTTTCCATTTCTTTGTGATGATCTTCCTTGGTGGCTGCTTAGATCGTTGGCAGGTACACAGTGGCCTGACGAATTGCATTCCAAGCAAGTTATAGGGGTCGTGGGACATTTTTGACACTATGTCCGGTTTCTTTGCAGAATTCACATATGGGAGGCAACCATGGACAAGAGACCTCAACTGTGTGATAATGCCCTGATTCGAATTGTACCGATATAGTCTCAGGCAAAGATTTAGTTGGGTCAATTATTGTGAGGACCTTAGCAACCTCTAAGTTGGTCATGTTTGTCGTCGATGAGTGCAAGTACTTTGGATCTCCAAGGAATCCCGCAATGTATTCAAAACTGTCAAAGTTGAAGAATTGTGGTGAGACCTTCCTAAACTCAAGCCAAACTGGGACTGAAGCAAGCGAATGCATCATCGGTGTGAGTCCAGGTTCCCACTTCGATACAAACATGGTTTGATTGTCAATGTGCCAAAGACCTTGAGAAAGAGCTCTCTTCCTCGTGACAGAGTTTGGAATGCGAATAAGGAATGCTTTCTCTGATAGTCTTGAGATTGTGATATCCCTATACCAGTTGCTCCAAATTCCATTCAAGATTGGGTTAGGGAACCTGGTGATGGTGTCTTGCCGTTAAACTGAACCAAGATGAAGTTTTCCCAGTTTGAGCTGTTCCTTTTAATCACTTTATTCGGGATTTTAACGCAAATTTCCCCTAATTTAAGCAAGAATGGGGATCCTTTCTTGGTCATCTTTCTACCAGTACCCTGAACAATATCTTTCCAAGCCGGCGTTGGTGGAGATGCCGTAGGAACTGAATTTGGAGGCAAATCCGTCGAGGGTTTCACCACTTCCAAAGAAGAAGGTCCTGGAGACTCAGAAACTGGTGCAACAGGTGCGACAGTAAGAGAGGGAGCACCTAACAGAGGAGCTACAGTTGGGAGAGCTCCAAGCGGAGGAGCTACGTTCGGATAAGCTCCGGATTGAGGACGAGCTACTGACTGAGGATCTTCTGACAGAGAAGAATCTTGCAGAGGAGCTGTTAAGGGTGGAGGAGATTGATTCTCCATAACAGGGGAGGATTTCGGTGGTGACGATGGAGGCGGTGGTGAGGTCGAAGAAGGGGGAGAAGAAGAGACATGATGAGGTGAATCGGCGGAGCGCGAAATTGACGGTTGAGGAGCAATGAAGGAGGAGCTAGACTTCTTTTTCCTGGCCATGGGAACCCGACGACGGTGGCCAGGGGCCGACGTCGGTGGAGAGAAGAGATTTACTTGCCGGAGACTTTCGCACCTATCGAGAGAAAACGGTAACTTGTTTTCGTAAAAAAAAATTACAAATAATATTCTAATAAGTTAACAAATAAAAATAAAGAATTTAATAAATACATTCAACTAAGCAAAAAAATTACTAAGATCTCAATTAGCCTAGGTTATTGTCGAATTAACAAGATAGTTGAGATTTTTTTTTTCGATAAATGGTGAAATTTATATCAATTTTTTTGGTTTTTGACAGAAGTTATAGAGATAACAAAGAAAATAGAATGCATAATTTAAACTAAATTCGAAATCTAACTATTCTCCTAAAAACAGAAGACCCAAAACAGGTGTTAAGGCCCAATTCGTGACCTAGAACAAAGCCTAATAGACCCAACACCAAACCTAATCCAAGCTCCAGGAGAGAATTCGGCCGCCGCACACCACCAAAGAAGTAGAGCTCGTCTCAGCTAGTCGAAGGTGACTCAAGTCTTCTTTCGCCGGAGAGAGAGCCCGCACCACCACAGCAAATCCGGTTTTAGGGAAGACAGGTCGCCGTTGAAGAAGCTCCTTCTGCCTTCGCCACTCAATCAGGACCCCTTCGGGAGTGACGAAGTCGGAGAAGACCACTTGCCGTCGACCTTATCTCCACCCGAAAAGAGTGAGATTCATGTACATTTGTTACTAGTTGTACATGAATCTCTCAAAATTAT
>OVAU01004439.1:0-10087 GCA_900406315.1 Biscutella laevigata subsp. laevigata | reverse complement strand
TATATATATATATATATATATATATATCTCGAATATCCCCAATATGGGATTATCGAAGCACGTAATTTTGAACAGAATTATAATTCCGAAATTTAACAGTTGAATATTTTTCGCCAATTTTCAAAAATAAAAATAAAACTTTAATATAAAAGAAGGTTTGGATAATATTGATTAATCTATTTCAAATAGTTACGCTATTCATTCCAATTTAATTCAAATCAACTATTCCAACCATAAATTAGATTCATTGTGGCTATCAAGTTTATGTTTAATATATGTTTTAGATCTATATTGTTATATTTTTTGATATATTTTTTTAATTCATTTCTTCGAATATAATTTCTTTTATCGATATATTATTCAAACCTATAACAATTTTTCCACAAAAAGAATATATTTTAATAGATTTTATAGGTAACAAGAATTATACTGTTAGTTTTTTTTTCAAAATTAGGGGAAAATAAAAATATTATTTAGAGTATTAAATTGGTTTCCAAATTAGTGTCAAATAGGTCAAAATGACAGATAAATATTAGCTTTCATTGTTTAAAAAAGAAAAGAAAAAACAATGTTTCTCCTTCTCCAATGATATATATGTCTCTCAACTCTCGGATATCTCTCAGTTCTATTTTTTTTTTTTAACTTTTAAATCAATTTCTGTTAAGAAACACAATTTTACTAGGAAGTAAATATATATACTTGAATATATATACCCTCAATGGAAATCTCTGCTTAACTCGTAATCTTTGCTCTCTTCTCAAGCTTCTATTTCTCTGCAGATAATTGCAGAAGAAAAAGAGAGCAAGAGAAGCAAGATTCATCATCAGTTTCATAAGAATCGTTTAAAAGATGGGGTTTTGGTCATTGTTGGAGGTGGCTTCTATGCCTGTTCTTCAAGTTCTCATCATGAGTCTTATTGGAGCTTTCTTAGCTTCTGATCGTGTCAAGCTCTTCCCTGTAGAAGCTCGTAATTCCATGAACAAGGTAACACCAAAATCTCTCTGTCTCTCTTCTTTTATCCATCAATATGAATGAATGATTGTTTCCAATCTCTAAAAAGAAAAACACATATCAAAGAATCATCAAGATTGTTTTTAAGATGAAATTCCAAATTCTGTAGGTGGTTTTTGTATTATTTGCACCGGCTCTCATGTTTGCTAATCTAGCTTCTACAGTCACGCTTCAAGACATCATCTCATGGTAAGAAAAAAAAGTTACCCTATGATTTTTTTACCCCTAGCTTGGAAGACAAATGTTTCAACTGTAAATTTTTGTTAAGGTGGTTTATGCCGGTGAACATGGGACTTACATTCTTCATCGGAGGAATGCTTGGGTGGTTGGTCGTCAAGATTCTGAAACCACCTCCTCATCTTGAAGGTCTTATTGTTGCAACTTGTTCTGCAGGTAATCAGACAGATTATTTGAACCATGTGAACTTTCATTATCATATGTTTTGTGATCATGACAATAAACTCCATTTTGGTCAAAAAGGAAATATGGGGAACCTACCAATTATTCTTGTCCCAGCACTCTGTGATGAGGATGGGGGTCCATTTGGTAACCGGAGTGTATGCAGAAAGCTCGGACTCTCGTACGCGTCTTTCTCCATGGCGGTATGTACTCCTGTTTTTAGGTATGAGATGAGGACAAAAACAAGAAGTAAGATTGAATCTTTTAGTACTAATTTTGTGCAGCTTGGGGGTTTCTACATATGGACTTACACGTTTCGGCTTATAAGAGGATCAGCAATGAAGTTTAAAGCCCTAGAAGAATCTGAGAACGCAAGATTCAGATCATCCAATGGTGACTTAGAAGATGACATCAAGACTCAGCTTCTTGGTGCACCTGAAGACAATGAAAAAATAGTGGTAAAAGAAGAGACAGGGTTTTGGAGAGGTGTAGTAAACTTCCTCCACGAGATATTGGAGGAGCTTCTAGCACCACCTACACTTGGTGCAGTAAGTTCAATTCAACCTAGTAACAACTGAGGGATATATACCAATAATCAAGTGGATGCTTAATTTGAATATATTTGGTGCTTTCAGATTATCGGTTTCGTCTTCGGTGCAGTAGCATGGCTCAAAAATCTTATCATAGGTGAAGATGCTCCTTTACGAATAATCCAAGGCACTGCAAAACTTCTTGGGTACTTTAACAACCTTCTAACCATTTGCAAACGTATAATCTTTAAGTTGCTAACTTAACCGATTGTGCAGAGATGGGACCATTCCTTGTATGACAATTATACTAGGTGGCAACCTCATCCAAGGTAAATCCCTCAATCATTGGCTCAAGATTTCACAATTCAGTTTAAAAAGAAGACTTACAAACCTACTATGGTTTCAAATCGAGCAGGTTTACGTTCTTCAGTAGTCAAACCAGTGGTCGTACTTGGAATAGTCTGTGTTCGGTACATAGTTCTCCCAATCATCGGTATAGGAGTTGTCAAAACAGCTGCGAGTCTCGGGATACTTCCAGTGGATCCTTTGTTTCAGTATGTTTTGATGCTTCAGTTCACCCTCCCACCTGCCATGAATATCGGTCGGTCATATAAATCATCAACTGAGTTCACACAAATCTAGAAAAAAGACTTTTAAGAACATTAACAAAAAAACAACAATTTGAATCTCTACAGGTACCATGACACAGCTGTACAATGTCGGGCAAGACGAGTGCTCAGTACTCATGCTTTGGACATACTTGGTCGCGATACTGGCCCTCACTGTTTGGTCCACCATCTTCCTTCATTTGTTAGTCTAGAGAACCTGCAATTCTGTGTGAGCAAGCAAAGATTCCTTCTTTCTACTACCGCATAGACCATGAAGAAGGGATCTTACCATTCTTTTTTCTTAGAATGATTAGATTTTTGTACTGCTTGCATTTGTACCTTTTTGCAAATCTTCAATTTTTTTTTCCACATTTGTAAACGCAAATATTGCATCAAGTTATGAAGAGCATATGGTTTTCAAGAAATATAGAAGTTCAAAACTGATGCACAGCCCAAAAAATCACAAATCTATAGATATAATGAGATAATGATACATTGTCTTTCACTTCGAAAACGAAAAAGAGGAAAAATAAATAGGCATAAAACAATCGTAAAACAACCTAAACTCTTGACAATTAGTCCGTGCCACACAAGTGAAAGTGAAGGTTTAAGAGTTTTACAAGAGAGTGAGTTCGAGTTTCGGTCGGTTAGGCTGAGGCTCCACTACCTCCATGTGAATCCTCACTGTTTGTAAGACACTGTAAGATAAACTTCCATCCATCTTAACAATCTTCTGCTTCTCCTCATCCACGTACCAGTCACCGACTCCTTTCTCACCTTTTGCTGTTAAATAAACAGGGCCTTCGATTCCATACCTGCATAATCCATACGATTTCCAGAGTTATAAAACAGTTTGTGCTGATAATTATGAATAATTAATCCTTTGGTGCATACACTTTGCACCTAAATGCCAATAGCAAAACAGTTTTTAGGCCTCGTTTAAATCTTTAAAGGTGAAACATGGTGGTTAGGGAAGTAACAGGAGGAGATTAAGCAGAATAGGCTACGCTTTCTACAAACGCGGATAAAATTTTATCATGGTAATGAAATAAGTAAAGAATGGAGAACATACTTTGGGACGAATACTATAAAACCATTGGATCTTATCTTCACAACCCTAGCCTCTGCATCCGTGGGTCTGCAACATAAAACGCAAATTTTTTTCTTAGTCTTCACCAGTCCATGCCTTTAGAATCAATTAAGGTTTAGGAAAAAATATGATATATACCGATTTCTGAAGTAGATGAGAGTGTGCAGCTCTACTGAAGCCCGACTTGCCATCTGGGCATTCCTATGCCGATAGTTCAGATCTGAAACATGTCAATGAGTTAGAATACTGAAAGTCTCAAACAAGTGCATTAGTAATAGGAAACCCATTATACAAGATCATTTAGACATAAAAATGAATAGATGAATGATAGATACTTTCTCTTATCGCCAAGCTAGATATGACAGCACAAAACCTTGAGTTACAAACCAGATCAGGAAGTGACAGAAGACTTATAAATTTAAAAAAATTCTTTGAACACTCAAAATGGTGCGAAATACTGATCCCTTAAAATCCACAGAGGGTAAAGCAAACACTTACTATCTGCAACACTAGTAAGTTGAGGTCTGTCTTGAAATACTGTTGGAAGCTTGTATATTCCTAATGATGCGGCTAGTAACCTGTGAACAAAGACATCTAGAACCAGAGGAAGAACTAAGGTTATAGCATCCAACAGGTGAAAAACGAAGGGAAGACAAACTTTTGACTTACCAGCATATCTTCGGATAGGGGATGTAAAATGAGTATAGAGGGGTGCTGCGAGCCCATAATGTTGATATTCTGGAGGAGTGAGATCCCCACTACAGAAGTACACAGCCTGAGTGGTAGTAAATTTAAAATGTTAAGAGATGGAAAAATCCTGTGACAATAACTTCTCGTCGTCATTGAAACTTTACCTGTGTCATGCACCTCGTTGCCAATATCCTGATCAGCTTATTGAAATATGGATCCTCACCCTGAAAGAAATACGATTTTCGTAAGAATGAACGAAGAGAAAGTTGAAACACTGAAGCAACTTCCTTCAGTCAAAGAAGTGTATGACATTCAAAGACAACTTAAAAGTGACTATTGCGTTTAATCATGAGTAGAATGTACCCCAGTTGTAGCATAGAATCGAGGAAGTACTAAAAATAGGTAAACAGTGGCTGCAAAATCGACTAATGTTAGACCAACAAAAAGAAACTCACCACAGCTCGGTCCAGGGAATCAGCCAAAGCTTTAGATGAAGAGACATCTAAGGTAAGCCCAATAGCTGCAGCAGTACGCAACAGCGGTTCAAGCATTTCTCTAGTGGGAGTAGGATGACGTCTGCATGAAGAACCAAACCAGAGATATGATTAATTACAATTGATAACAGAGCATTAATCCCAGTAAAATAAATCTGCAACAGCTATTTGGGTTCCCATAATATTTGTTACGCCGAATATCCACAATATCATCAAATCCTAACCACTTATGGCCAGCTTTTCGGGAGCACAAGGGTAAGAATTCATGTAACCAGTATAGCAGTATAAGCATCTTTGGCAACAATTGAAAGCTAATTTGGTCACATCTCAGAAAAAAACTTGAAATCAGTTTTACTCAGAGAAGTGTTTCAACCGATACAGATTGATTGTCATCTTTAAGAAGCAAACCACTGATGTGGGAGCAAGCCATTAAGAAATATCACAAACTTTACCTTAATAGTGAACAAGATGGAAACTGTTTAAGGATTTGTTCAGCGACTGAAACATTTGCAGCAAGCATGAATTCCTCAACCATTTGGTTCGCTTCCCGAATCTGATACATGCCTATGCAAAACAGATTCACATAGACGTATGACAAACAAATGAATAAATTGAAGAAATCTTCCGAAAGGTGACATAAAGACTGAGAAAATAGCGATCATATTCATCACGAAGAAGTAAATTTTGAAAGCAAACTTACCAATGTCAAGAGGATCATGAGTCTCAGTATCAATCTGAAATTTGACTTCGGCAGAAGCAAGAGTTAAGGCTCCCCTATCAATTCGTCTTTGCCTCATTATCTACAGGTTTCAAAACCAAAAAGTAGGTGAAAATAGTGTGTTCTTCTATGATTTCTGTAACATATGAAAACATGTGAGGGGAGGCGTCTTATACCTTTGCCAAAGTATTCATGTTCCTTAGATCTGTAGTCAGGGAGTCTGTCAATCGGCTGCAAAAAGTAATCACACTTATCAATCTTGGGCATAATAGAAAAGAGCTAATCTGAAACGACTTCACAATTCAAAATAACAGAAAATAAAACTCATGCATGCATTACTACGAAGGTTAGTATTTTGAAATAAAAATAAAAAAATCCTTGCTACCAATTTTTTCCATTGTCAAATCACTAAAGAGCACAAAATGAAATAAGTTTATCCAGCAATAATGGTAAACAAACCAACCACTGCCCCTCTAACTCTATAGTAAACAGAATGTACCTGTCATCCATCCGAGCCTGAGCTTCAACATAGGACAATGCTGCAGAAGACTTGATTATACTCTTCGTAAATCTCGTTGAGATAATCTCAGCTTGAGGGCTCATTTCCTAGATATATGAATTATGCTTATTAAGCTATGTATACCACAAATTTTGAGTCCAAAAGTGACATTTGAAAATGGATAAATCACATACCCATATAACTGAAAATGCAAGCCTTTCCACATCAGCTCTCAGGGAGCAAATATCTGCAGGCAAAACCATGTTTCTTGAGTGGACCTGAATTCAAACATAATGGGAAAGTATCTTGTCAGAAGATTTTACCTTCAGTTAAAGGCTTGGGAAGCATATCTATACGACGCTCAACAAGGTAGACAGATGTGCCTCTTTTTGATGCCTCATCATCCAAAGGAGTACCAGGGTGAACAAAATTTGTTACATCAGCAATGTCTAATTAAACATGGTTAAGGACACGCATAATAAATTCACTCCCCAGATAAGAAGAAAACACAACAGAAGTAGCCAAAGATTCTGGAAGAGACTGAATACGTAAAGGCACAAAAGAGATCCCCTCAAAAGCAATTTTAGCACTTGATAATAATGATAAAATCAATTATGAAGCAAACAGGTAACAGAAGCCATTTCAATGCTTTGGTTAAATATACACCACAAAAGTGATGTGCGACTCATTGAGTCACGACATGCACAAAATCAGAAGTCAGTCAAATTTAAATGAGATTCTGTGTACTATAGGATACGGACTCCAAGTTCAAAGTTCCCATTTGGGAGCGCTGTACAGTGTAATGCATCATCAATATCCTTGCAACCTGTTAGCACCACAAACAAGTTATTCTGCTTGTGCACAACTAACTGCAGACTCTGAAAGATATTTAAATCAGCCAAAATCGTATATACTATCATATGAGCAAAGCTTTAGAGGTAAATACCCGGTGGGTCGACACTAAAGACAAGCAAATGTCGTAAGTCTTGTCTAATAGGATTTGATATGTCTTCAGGCGATACAGACCAGGGTAATGGTGGCAAGCATGCCAAGACTTGAGAAGAGAATGGCGAGTAGTCGACATCATTCTCTATCAAGACAACCTGCAGCAACAACAAGAAATAGTATTGATGTTATTTACAATTGTATATGTGAAAGAGGGACACCAATATATTTGTCCTACTCTTGCCCTCCCAAATATAACAGAACCCAGTAATTTAATATATTGTGCGTGCCTACCTCTGTTTCAGTTTCCCTGTCACCTATTTTGCCGATTGGTCGTACGTAATGGCCAGAAGGATATCTAGATTGACGGTCCCAAGAATCAACTGCCACTACTATCCTCATATCCAAAAGGTTCTGAAGCTGACGTGTATTAATGCGAATCTTGGGAATTCTGCGATCTTTAGAGACAAATAAAGCATGTGCCGTTCCACCACTACCAGCAGGTAGAGACATTGGCTCAAGAGATCCACAATAGCTGCATGATATCATGCAAATTAGGGACCGTCATTCAGAAATCGCGGCTTCAAACAGACTCTCAAAGTAAGAAAAAACAAAGGAAGAGCAAAGCATAATTGCATAGACAAAAGACACTTAAATTAAATAGAATTAAAGATGGTCGTCAATTCTTATAGGTAGTCAGCAGAAATTGGCACCTCTAATGAGATTTATGGGCATGTCTGTTATCATGATCTTATATGATGCTTCTTAAATTTGTCACTAAGAAAAATACCAACGAGCAGGTAATCAAGTAGAACAAAATCAAGAAATGAACTTACGAGTGCCAATTTCTACGGATAACACCAACTACACGTCCTGATGGGCGAGCAGGGATAGCATTTTTATCTCCAGTCGTTTCTTGGGATATATTTGAGATTTTAGGAGCATCATCAGCACTGTTGGGAGCCAAGTGAACAATATCATCCTCTTCCTCATCTGCATTTGAATTTGATATGTGAAAGAATAATAAGTTTTAACACAACTTCATGCAAGCAGTTAACTCGTCTAAAATATATGTATATATTAAAAGAAACCTTCTTCGGCTATAGATAATGCCTTCTCTTCTTGCCATTGATCGGGGGGCAAGAGTTCAACCGCAACAATATCACCATCGAAAGCTCTGTTCATGTTGCTGCGCCCATATATAATTATCTCTTCGCCAATGCTCTCACTTCCAACATAAGCTTCAAAAGGATTGAAACGATTGACACGGAGTTTTCCTTGGTGATATATTCCACGGTGCAAGCCAGCAGTAATCTCAGACATGGGCTTATGCTGCAGGCAGGTAATAAAACATTAACACAGAAGACAAAACTTATTTGAAGACAGGATCTAGTTACCCAAATCTGAAACTGAAAACAAATATGTACATGTCCATTACCTCTAGGTATAAAAGTTTCCTTTTCGAAGGTCTGGAATCATCTGCATCTTCCATGGTTGCGTCTTCAGTAGTTGGTTGCGCAAGCAGATCCAACAATTCAGGTTGTCCAATTGATTTTACATATGCCTCAACTGATAAAGAAACGTTTATTCATAAACTTCTATATCATGTAGCAAACAAGAAAAAACAGTCACACAAAATCGAGCTTTGATATCTGAAATGCAGGAAACAGTGATTTGCTTACTTGTCTCTGCAGATATTCCCTCTTCTGTAGCCTTCCGTTTATTTTCCCTGTCATTAGTTACAAGCAGCACCTGAGATGTATCCGCTAGATGCTTCTGGTACCATAATGTAGCGACACGAATAGCTGAATTCCAGATACAATTTAAAGTTTACAACAGATGCATATCAGGAGATGAAAAATGGAAACATGTTAATAAATAATAAAACCTCTATCGTTGTGGTCATTGGCACTCTCATTCTCCATGGCCCGCACATAAGTGTCCCTGTGGAAAGTTTAGTCTAGTAAAGGCGAGGAACAAACGCGAAAAGAAGAAAAAAAAGTAATTCCAGCTCCGGAATTGCCAGTGATAATAACGAGAGAATCCACTCAATACATATCCCTAATCTTTGTCCACCTAAGATTTGAGGAATCCAAAAGCTCAAAGTTCGAACAACGTCTTACTTGTGGACATGATTGGAAAAAACATAGAATTGCTTCGCTGGATTACTGCAAAGAGCTCTGATTCTGTTGTAAACAGATCTATTCCTGTTCTTAACCTCGTCCAGCACCACAGACAGAACAACAACATTGTCTATAGCCTGATTCTCCAACAAATCAATCTACCAAACAAAATATCCCACAACAAAACAAAAATTAGAGCCGTAGCAATCTCTTAACTATTAAGCTTTACATAATCAAAGGAAATTACTTGGTGAAGAACGACGTTGGTATCCACAACAATAATCTTAGGTAAAGACAAACGAGCAGCTGAAGTATCACAAGACTTGCAGGAAAAAGCTCCACAGTATATGTCATCTCTTAGATAAACCTCTCTCACTTGCTGTTCCGAAAAAAGAGGGAAATTACATTTAACGAACACAGACTTAAAACTCGGAAAGAAGAAGAAAGATAATGAGATACAGACCTTTTGGATTCTCCCTCCTCTGGTTTTCTTATTGAAAACTTTGCTCTGCAGCATCTTTCAAATCCCTTGGAGGGAAATTATCGCCGGCGAAAGATTTCAGTCGTCAGAACGGAGAAGGACAAACGCTGAAATACCTACACGAACGAAAAAATTACTTAAATACCCTCTATTTCTAATCTTTAATCTTTAGTATTATTTAAGGGTTAAAAAAGTACTATTTAAATCAATATTTTTAGATGATATACCTTTAGAACAAATAACAAATTAAAAATATTTATTAAAGGTAAAACTGGAAATACATGTAACTTTCATTAACGGTAAAACTGGAAATATATATAATCAAACAATTAGGTTATAATAATTTAAATATTGAGATTTAAAAGATAAAAAATTTAGTTCTATATTTAATTTAGTTTGTTTAAATATCCTACTTAGAAAAATATTAAAAAAAATGAATTTTAGATATAATTTTAAATAAAAAAATAATTAAAAAATCAAATATGTTAATATTTGATTT
>OVAU01004438.1:0-10088 GCA_900406315.1 Biscutella laevigata subsp. laevigata | reverse complement strand
CACTCTAGAAAGCTTCATAGAACTCCTTTTATTAATATAGAATNGACATGTGGCAAATCTATAGCAACAAAAGTTGTCTAGGTGGACACTCTAGAAAGCTTCATAGAACTCCTTTTATTAATATAGATTAGTGCAGCTATAAATAACGGCGTTCACAATAATCACTAGAAACCATCTAAGCGATTGATGTTAGCTAAATTTTACCATGACTATTTTATTCTTCAATACAGTTATTTTTAACTTAGCGACTGAGTAACGAACATGCCTTATAGACTGAATGTTAGCACGAAAAGATAATAAGATCTACTAATGGTCAAGGCGAAAGCATAAACATGCATTCACAATCGAATCTATTAAATCCTAACAAAAGTATTCCACAACTGTTTAGATTTCTGGTTGATAATATATATAAACATGCAATCACAATCGAATCAACACTCTATATTCCCTTTATTTAATTTCTGAAAATGGATCAACCTTAGGCTCACGGGTGCTAATCAAGTTTTGTCACATCAGACGAGTTCCTCTTGTCCGAGGACACCACAGACAAAGACATCTAATCAAGTTTCTTCCTTATCGGTCAAGTCTACTTTCAAAATCATCATGTGAAAGGAATGATCAACTTCAATAATACTGTAGTGAGAAAACATCTACATTCATCATCTGCCATTTGGTTCCACCTTCTGACATACATTCTCTCGAAATAGATATTTTGAGTGAAGATTTTGATCTTGGTTGTGAATACATGTTAGACCCTTGCCAGTCAAATTCATCAAATGCTAACATAGAGACTGCTTCAGTCAGGGTATATATATATATTTTCTTCTTCTCTTCCACTTATTTTGCCGTCATTTACTTATTAAAACTCATTTCTTTATCACAGGTACTCATTTCCTGAATCAACAAATAGGAATTTTAGAGCCTGGCCTTCTGACATGAATGCTTCGAGGAGAAGACACAAACACACAAGGTGAGTTCAGTCCAATCTTGACTTGATTTTAAAATAGATGTTAACACTATAACTTGTTATCTCTGATACTCTCTTGCTGTTTCATTTGCAGGATATTCGCCTACGAATCTTAAGTCATTATAACCAGACCCACGCACTTGATGTTTTCTTACTTCTTTACACCAAAATTCGTATTTACTCTTTTCTTTTTGTTTGTTTGTTTCTATTCTTCCTTTGTTGTCCATGTTGGTTCAACCTTTTGCCGTGGAAAATTAGATTCATATTTCGTAAGTTGTGATAAATTCACTTGTGGATGAGATTGTGTACCGAAAAAAAAAACCCATATAGAGAATACTTGATTGATATGCAAAATATGGAAACATGTTTCAATTCAAGATGAACTTCACAGTACACATATCAATGTTTCTTTGTATCAGGGCTCTTCCATCTCCGTGTTTCTTCGTGAGTTCGATTCTTTGTATATACATAGCCAGAACGACAGAGCGAGCCATGAAACGAAGAATTTCTAGTTAGCTCAGCGAGTGTGATTAGATGAAAGATTTGTCTGTAAAAGATGTTTAAAGCTGTAGAAGATAACAACCAGAGGGTAATAATAACAATCTTAACAGTACCTAAGTAACAAAATTGAAATAAAGAAAAACAAATGTGATCCAGCAAAGATGATTTGCTTGGGTAATAAGGAACTGGAAAATGTACATATAGTGTTCTTTTCTTGAACGATTAACCAAACCAAAACAAAAAATGACCCCAATTACAGAATCTAAATCCAGATTTTGAGAAATCATCTAAACCCAAACACCACATGTCTTCATGACCCCACTCACTGATTTTGCTCTTTTGCCCAACTCTAGTTCGAGTTTTATGCACCATTCATTGAGTTATCATTGTGAACTCCGTTGCTGTCTTCGTAGATCTTCCCGTTCACCTGAGCCCTCGGTCTCTATAAACAGCACCAAAAAGAAAACATATAAACATTAGAAGATCAAACCTTTTTGATTGATTCAGATTGAGGAGAGCAACACACAGATTCAGAAGCGTACCCAGTCGGCAGGATCAACACCGTTCCCATTCAACAGCTTGTGGTTCTCTTCTTTTGTTCTGTCTTTCGAGACTACTGGGAGCAACACCGTAGTCCGATCTGGTAGTTCTGTTTTAAGGACGTTTGAGAAAGATATGAGAAACAGAGTCACTGTAGAATAAGACATCAAAAATGTTCGGAAGGGTTCTCTGAGATCAGACCTGGTAATTTCTTGTCTAGACAGAACACCACCAAATTCACCGTATACCTAACCAGGGAAAGAATCAAAATAACAAGTTAATACATCTCTCTGTGTGCAGCAGAGGAACTTTGTTGAGGAAAACCTCTCTGTGATAGTTTAACATACCACGCAACAACGACATCGACAGTGTAATGTTTACGGGAGGCAACGATCAAGAGACTCTGCACGACTGCAATGAGCCACCCAAACAGCTTTATGAATCTGAGGCACATTAGCAATCAGAAGAGTGTTTCTGAGATATGATTCTTGATTAGTTCTAAAGGTATTGCCTAAAGAATTTTAAAAAGGTTTTTACCTTTTAGTTCCATACTTCTGGTAAGTGAGCACAAAGACTAGCGTGAATATCATGTGCGATGAGAAAATCAGGTCTCCACATCCATACATCACCCCATGAGCTGATGAGATCATAGACATCAACATGAAAACATAAGCAAACACAGAAATGCATTTGAAGCCAATCTGTGATTGGAGAAAACAAGAAAAAAATGTAGACTCACGGTTAATCCTGAGCACCTCAAGAGGGCTTTTGGGCCATGGCAACCTTGAAACTTTAGAGCCCTGTAGAAAAAGTGGGCAAAATTAAGCTTAACCTATAGAGATTAGAGATATGAGACCTTGTATATGGATCTCAGTTGCTTTACCTCACGACAGTGATAGTTTGGGCCAGGAAGCTGAGTTGAATAGAAAGTTATAACACGGAGAAACTGGCAGGCCTGAAACACAAATGTTGAAAAGTTTCAGGATTAAAAAGACAAAGTAATTACAACAAGCTTAAATTAGGCAATACCTAGAAAGAAAGGCAGGCACTTACAACTAAGAATGCTAGAACTCTGCACCATATCAACACGGTGTATATCCTTTTGCTTTTCAAGACGAAAGGATGGAAAGTCCACTGCAAATAAAAGAATGTTAATATCGAAGTATAATCATGTAATGGGTGCTCTGACGAAGTAAATTTCAGCTATTACTAAGAACATATGACTAGAACGAGAACCAGCCCGTACATAAATCTAAGAAAACTGAGGAGACTATGAAAGTCGAGAGACATACCAGGAAAAACGAAACAAATACACTAGTGAACACAGTTTCACTTATGTAGCTTCTCTCTTGGCCAAGCTCCTATACCATGGAAAACCAAAGCTATAAGACGCCATATATTCTGATCCGACAAATAGTGTAGTGTAAATATATAGCTGAAATGTTCAGAGCCTAACCGGAAGAAGAAAGAACCCAAGATCCTGTAGAGTTGGTCCTGGGCGATGAATATAATGAACTCCTTTAGCAGCTAGACCATGAATGTACTGCACATAGCATATGCATTCATAAAATGTCAAAACTCCACAAAACTCAAGAAATAAGTAAACCCAAGAGGCAAAAAGATACATTACTAAAACCAAAGGTCCAAAACAAACACACACAGGCAATTTCTTTTAGTTGAGGAGAAATTAAGAAAACAATCCTCAGAACAAAAAGAGAGGAAAAAGAGTGGCTTTAAATTATTTAACCAAAAGCATAAGCTTTCTCTCAAAAGTTACTAGGTATAACAAAGCCACTGACAATCATATATCCATTTCAGACTTCAGTAAAAAGAAACAGAGTCATCAAGCATAGGAAATAACGAACCAGGTAAGAGTTTATCATTTCAAACTAACAACAAAGAGCTCTTAGAATTTCAAATCGGGAGATAAAAGTAAGTGAATCTCATATAACAAAGTTCTCAGTAATGAATCGGAGTCAAAATCAGAAAAATAAGAATTTAAGATGGAAACCTGACAGATGAGACCAGCGAGAAGATATTTCCAGTTATCAGCAAGAAGACCAATCTCCGTCGTAATCTCAGAGCAAAATCTCTTCCATAGCTAATAAAAAGTAACAAATCAGCAAAAACAAAAAAACTGAAAAAACCCAGAAGCAGAATAAGGAAGAAAAAATCAACAAACCTTGGAAGATTCGCGACGAATGTAAAGCGTCATCTTATTCTTATGTGTTGATCTTCTTGTTGTTGCGTGACAATCAGTTCCATAGTACTTCACACCCCAACAGATTGGGTCAACATCATCAACCAAAAAAGCAAACACTCACAAAATATTTACCCTTCAGTCTCGAGCTACACGCCGGTGAAAAGGTCGGATTTTTAGCCGGACTGAAATTTGGGGGTCAACGATGGAGACGGTCAATACAAGATCTGAGAAGAAGAAATGAGAGAAGACGAGCAACCAAAAGAAGAAAAATGAGAGAGATCACAAAAATGAAAATAAGATTTTATAGAACATAAAAACTTTTGGAGTAGAAAAGCGAATTTGTCTTAGAGGAATCTGAGAAAACGAAGCCCTAGAATAAAACAAAAGGCAAGAGTTCAACACGGAGAAACGGTTGAATTGAAAATTAAAAAGGAAAAGCAAAATAAAATTCAACATTCGAGAATAATTAGAGATAAATTGATAATAATAATATGTATATACGAAGGAAAAAAATAATTTCTTTATAAGAATTTTAATTACCTAATAAAATTAATTTCTCATTTAACTTTAAACATTTCGCCAACATTGATATTTCAGTATTGATCGGCCTCTCATGTTGATAGCTGTTATGACTTTAAATTTATATTTTATCTTATAAAAATATTAAATGTTTTTTTTTTTTTGGTGAGTAAAATATTAAATGTTTTAGCTAAGAATTTAAGTTTCTTGAAAATAAATGTATACATTAAAACTAGATTTGGGCGGGTACGGGTAGGATCCGTTTGGATTTCGGATTTTCGGAGTCCTTGATTTTGAATTTGTTCGGATTTCGGATTTCAGAGTCTTTAATTTAGGATCCATTCGGGTTATTTAAAATTTTGGTTTGTGTTCGGTTCATTATAATTCAGATTTGGTTCGAAATTTATAAAATTGATAGAAACACAAAAATATAAAATGTTTTTGGGTTCTCGTATTTTCAACCAAAAATACTAGAAAAGTACATAAAATACTAATAAATATGAAATTTTAGTCTATTTCCATTTAATATATAATAAGAATACAAAAATAAACATAAAATTCATAATAAAACACTAAATTACATTAAACATCTTAAATATTAATATTGAATATTAAAAGTATATCAACTATTTAGAAATACTAATAAATATTGAATATTTATGTTTATATTCGGATATTTCGGGTACCAAAAATATTTCGGTTCGGATTCAGTTCTGATATTTTGGATATTAAATTTAGGATTCATTCGGATTTTTCTCCGATTCGAATTTTCGATATTGTTTTTTCGATTCAAATTCGTTTCGATTTTTCAGTTCAGATTTTTTTCTTTTCTTTTTCCGACTCGCACATATTTACTAAAAACAGTTAAACAAACAAAAAAAGACATTGAATAACACAGAGTATCCAATAAATTTAAATTTTACATAAAATGAGATAACGTCTTATATATTTTGAAAAAAAAAAAATATGAATAACATCTATCACCTCAAAGAACTAGAAAATCTATAACAATAGTGAAAACATATTTATATGTAAGGAAATGTGAACCGTACAAAGGAAAAATTTTGGTTTTGTGAAAAAGACTCCTTAACGAAGGTGGCTAGAAAAAAAAAAGTCATAAAAGTCTCCTCAAGGAAGTCAATATATCAATGGAGCCGTTAAAAATTGGTGTTCCAAATATTATCATTTTGGGTTTAGGAATGTTTTTAACATTTTCGACATTTTTGTTCCGAGAACCAAAAATATCTATAATTTTTTCAGAATTCTTATAAAATAGTGTATATTCTTTTTTTTTTTTTCCAAGTATATAAAACTAAAAAGTAGTCAAAATGGTCCCGAGATGAAGAGCCCCCACCAGTCGTTATTGACGCTTTAATTTAAAATCTCAAAGTTTTATGTCGGGAGTTTTAGTAAGTAGTGGCCAATTTGTAAGAAAGAAATTAATATATTATTAATTTCAGACTGAACATTACAAGTGGAGGAGATTGATTAGGAGAAGAAGCATGTGGGGTTTAGAGTAAAGCAGCGAAGCATGTCTGTTCATTTTCAAATTCAGTTTTTATCCTCACATGTTCTTCACTTGTCTGTCTTCAATTCCTTTTCTCATCATCTTAAGCTGTACTTGACTTTACAGTATCTTAGACTTTTCAGCTGTTAAAATCGAGATTCTTGTTCTGTTCTTATTTCATGGATCAAGTCTTTGTTGTTCTCTAACATTAAGCTTCCGATTACGTTTCTAATATGTAATATACAAAACACTTGATGTAAACACACAAAAATTAAGTTATACAACGAACTATAGTAAACTTTGCAATTACCTTCAGTGGTAACCTTAATTGTATAGTTGATCATATGCAGAATCCTAACCCTCACAACTACATTTCACTATTTTATACATTGCACAAATTCTAAACAACTATACCATTATGATTCTTAGTTACAGTTATATTAAAAGCCTAGACTCCCCAACTCAACCCTTTGCTTGATCTTCTCCTTTAATGTCTGAAACGTTCTCTGCTACTTCGAGTTACAGTAGGAAGGTTTACTTTAGACCCGACCGATTGGAGAAACCGGTGGGTTTGATGCGAATCTCGACGGACCATCTGTGATCAAAACTGCTTCTTCTTCCTCGCACCAATTCTGATGACTACTTACTGCTAACGAAACGAAGAACGCTTCCAAGAGAGAGATTGATGACCCGAACTCAACCGAGTGGAGTTCATTGTCGTGAGTCACCATTTTGAATGCTGGTTCTCCCCTTTCCTATGAGAATTTAAGCATTACAAAAAGACTCAAGAGTCAAGATCATCGTTGCCAAAAATTCTGATACTTTAGAGCCTTGAAGAGAAGAGTTACCTTATCAAACAATTGAAAGCTTGAGAAAGATTGAGACTTTTTATGATCGTTAGAGAGGACACGGAGTTTGCACCCTATGTCCCAGCCACCGCAGTCGCATGCTCCACAAGATTTCCACCGCTCCATCAATGACGAAGGGGCTTTATTACCGTCATTAGGCAGTGTGTGAACTCCACTTGAGAGTATAATAGTAGTTGTGATCTGCTTGTGACTCGTGTTTCTTGTCTGAACAATTGCTGCGAGCTCTTCACTAGTCTCAACACCGAACAAAACAGACTCTGATTTGTGGATTGCCAAATCTGAGTTGAAAGAAGTGACAGTCTTCATTTGACCCATAATCGTATGTGCAAATGGGTGATTTTTCTCTTCTTTCCTGTGGAGGCCTAACCAGTTCCCACTCTTGTTCTTTACTTCGTTGACGGAATACAATGTGTAAGACCGCGTAGATGAATCTGAACTCTTCATGGTAGCAGCAAGGACATTATGGTTGTTTTCAACCACAAACTGAAACAAATTGATACCTTTTCTCAAAGTGAATTGCAAGAGAGCTCGAAGTCTTGAACCACTCTGCTTCTTCTCCACGGTTGGTGGTTTTCGGTTGGAAGGTTTTGCAGCCATTTGTAAAGGTGCATTTTTTTCGGTCTTGAGTTTCAGTACAGTGCCTGATCTAGTTCTGGTGTCACAATTTGACTTTGTTCTGGTCGAGTGATTGGCGTAAACTGAACCACTGAATGTCAAAGGACTTGATTTAGCTGAAGCATGATATGTGCTTGAGAGTGCAGCAGCAGACGAGGAACTTTCTTTGGAACTGAAACTTCTACGCATCTGACTAAAACTGAAGCTAAACCGCCGCATAGGGGAAACATCCCTTCCCTCTTCAGATGTCATAGTGGGAATATCTTGATACAACAAGCATGGTTTCTCCTTGGAAATTTGGTTCTTGTCCATTACATTTACATGGCTTGAACATTTGCCTTCGACATCATGCCCTCTGTCGTGACATTCAACAGTCCTTGATGTCTCAGAGAAAAGCTTGGAACTTGTCTCTGACCCTGGATTTGTCTGAAGACTGAAATTTCCCGAACAAGAGAGGGATATACCCGAACTAAGCTCAGAGGCATTATTACTTTGTTCTTTCTCTACTAGATTCTTACTCGGAGATGCTTGATATTCTTTCTGCTTCATACTCAGAGATAGGTGATGTCGTTTTCCCTTGTCATCCATTCTCGTTACGATATCAGCATCCGTTGCATCTGAATCCTCTTGTGATTTAAGTGAGAAGCTGTCATTTCTCATGTTTGGAGATAAATGAACAGTTCCTGCTTGAGGCTTCAAATTGAGATCCAATCTTTTAACTACCCCGGCTGATAAATCTAGTTCCAACGAGCTTCCAACAGTTTGCGCTGAACTAGAGTATGAAGAAGCAGAACTACAACACGCTCCTCCAGTTTCCTCTACAGTCGAATCCTTCCATTTTTCCAACTGATTCCAATCCAAAACCCCAAAACTCAGCGCCTTTCCACGGTTGTATTCAGTTCTTTGGAGATACCTTGGTGGATCCAACATATTATGCTTCACTAGCTCATCCTTGGCTTGATGCTCGGAGGTTCCATGGGAACGAGAAAAGGGATGTCTATGCTCATGAACCTTGGAGGCTTTTTCTTGTCTCACCATAGTGTTATAATTACCTGCAACCTCAAAGCAATGGCTCTATACAGGATTCAAGACTTCGACAAATCTTAGTTTCTTCATCCAAGTTTAGACTCTACACTCTGAAATTAGAAGAAATGTCACATGAAATACAAGAGTATACCAGACGCGTAGGCAGTAAAGAAATGAATGGAGTGAAAATATGTAGTAACATTCGAAATGAATAAACACACTCCAAAATACTTCAGACTCAAATCTTAGCAAAATTAAGGAGTATCGTGTAGGTGACAACGATTCTGAAAGTAGTTGTCAGAAATCACGCATACGAAAAGAATCATTCGAAATTGAGAAGAAAGAAAATAGAATTTCAGATCTAACTAAAACCTCGGAAAATCAGAATCTTTTAGTAAGAAGAATCAGCAAATTACCAATGGATCACCAAAGTGGGAAAAAGAAGAAAAAGAGAAAGCAAAAGATATTCTCACTTTCCCTTTTCTTTTTCTCACTCCAACCAAACCAGAGAGAGAAAAGGAGAATTGGAAGCTGAAAATAGACATTAAGGACCACTTACCAAGAACAATTCAGGCGGATCGGAGAAATCTAACGAGAAAAGTTGCGAGACGGAAGAAAGATAACTCGGTGGCGCGAAATCAGAAGGTAGAGAGCAGACGAAGAGGTTATGTGTATTAGCAAAGCAAAGAATTTAAGTCTACTCTCTAGTTTCACTCACTTCTGTAACTTAATTCTTTAAGCTTATTTATTGCCACATGCTATTAAACTCTCTCTGTATTCATCGACTATGAGCTTGATTGCTTCATCCCGCCGTAGCGTTTACGGGTGGTTGCGATTTGTAGCGATTTATGCTTATCATATGAATCCTTTCGAACCGTTTCCTACCGCTTGAAATCACCTTAAATCCCTCAAATCCAAAACCTCATTTCCGCAAACGTTTGCGGTTACAGATGATTAAATTTTTATAAATGGAAAATCAATATAGTAATATTTTTATATAATATTAACAATAAAATCACAAAATATAATAAAATAAATCTTTATATATACAATATAACCCCTATAAATTAATAGTGGTCGAACTATTAAAATTAATAATTTTGAGAAGTATTAATTAATTAATAAATTAACATTTCTTACATGTTTATATAAGTTTCTCAAATTCATAATTTCTTAAAATTTGCACTTTTTACTAAAATGATAAATTTATTATACTATTTCATATTATTTTAGAGTTTTTTTAAGATAATTTTCCATGTTTAGAATTAATTATATTTCCTTTTATATATTATTTTCAACATTTTTAAAAATTAAAATTTATTTATTATTTATTTAGTAGTT
>OVAU01004437.1:0-10088 GCA_900406315.1 Biscutella laevigata subsp. laevigata | reverse complement strand
GGATTAAAATCGAAAGTCAACAAAACTATGAAGTTTAAATGACTTAAGTGATAGTTCGTGGTTTAAATGGTCAAAATGTGTAAGTTCAGGTTTTTTTTGACATTTTTCCCAAATAAAATTATATATCTTAGATGTATATAATTATTAATAATTTGGTCTATTACAATTAAATCCGTGCATAGCACGGGTACTAAGGTAGTTTGTATGAAACAGAAATCGCCGTCCAAAACTGCATGCCATTTGCTGCTAATCGATAAAATCAAATCTTAAGCGTTTCATCAAAATTATGGTATACAGATAACCACGTGTCGTAATCTTGACGCACTAGAAACGTGCACTTGGCTTTAGTGGAACCAAAACCCCACGACCGCATGTGTGACTGAATGACCGGAAAAATTCAAAGTCTTCAAGAGCAACCACGCGTTTGTTTGAGGGCCCCACTTTATTTACATCACTTTTTAATCCTCCAATTAACTAATGGTCTGAGTAGTAACTGGTATAATATTATTGTAATAATTTTGTTACTTAGTTAAAAACTACCAAGTAACTAATGGTCTGAGTAGTAACTCGTATAATATTACATCACCTTTTTTTTTTTTTTTGAAAAAAAAGACAGATTGAACGGATATTTTTCCCATTCTATCTCAAAATGTAGAATTTTATAAATTTTATTTTTTTCCAAAATATAAGATTTTTTCAAATTGAGTCTCATTGTAATTTTAATTCATTTTAATTATTTAACAATAGTTAATAAATACTTGGTCAAAGTATTTGAAGAGTCAAATTAATCACATATATAACGTTTACGTTCATTTTTTATTTTCTTAAAATAATTTTTAATACCATTTTTTAGTGATTATAGTATGCTAAAATTAAATATCTTACAAAGTGTGCATTAATTAAAAAAATCTATATTATGGAACAGTGCAAATATAACACTAATACTTGAGTGGGTGGGGATATAAATGGATGTTATGTTTCGATTTAGGTATGTTAGAATTTGTTTTTTACATATTAATATAATGCTAATACTTTTTCGTTCTCACAATTTGATTTTACATATTAAAAAGAAATAGGCATGTTAGGAGCATAGATTCTGCAATTGTGGTTTTGATAGACTTTCTTTTAAGTTGAATACGCTATTATAGCGTTAATTTTTTTTTTTTGGTCATCTAAATAATATTAATAGCCAAGGTAGAATACATTTTTTTGAGTAGTTTGTGGAATACGATTTTGGGATACAGAGAGTCTCCAACGAGACTAAACTAGAGCCGACGGAAACAAAGAATCCCCGGAAACTAAACCAGCGGATAACAATCTATCCCTAAACCTAAAAACCAAACGAAAAACAAACCCATAACGGGAACTGCACACCCAAAAAAGCTTCAACCTGAACCATGCTAATCTGTCAACAGAACAAGAACCCTCCAATTCCTCTGCTCCCTTGCTACCAGATGCTAAACACTGCATCAGAAACCTCCTATAGCGGATGAAGAGTACCTCCAAAAAAATGAACCTCGGTAACCAATCCGGCAAGAAAGATCTCCCACTAATCTCCCGGAAACGACGCGGTTGGATCCACTAAACCTAGAAACGCCTTGATGGAAACCACTAAACTGAACAGACCTCGACCTGATCTGACTTGTACTGACAAGGAGCGCAACAATACGCCTTTGGACTCACCAAACCAAAGAGTCCAGCGAGAGGACGAAACCAAAGACGATGCAAGATTGAGAGAAGAAAAGACCGAGAGACCACCACCCGCATCAACAGACTAGCAATCGCAAACCTAAGTCAAAACCATCGAGGACAGTACAAAAGACACCAAACAAACCGAAAGAACCCGAGAAAGAAGAAAGACGGGAACATGAGTCGCGCCACCTAACCGCTAGCAGAACCGAGAAATTCTGACTCAACCGATAAGACGCACATCGTCGAGAAGACCGACTACCCACAAGGGAACGAGAGGACCATCCGACGCTAGCTAAGTCCAAGGTGCTGAAAGGAAGAAGCCACCTCCGAAGACCTAACCAGACGGAACGTCTAGCCCGAACCAACCCTATGGAGCACTACCGAGCACAGAACAGAAAAAATCACGGCCACAACCTGCAAGAAGCAGCCACCTAGCGACAACACAGGACCCAGAATTCCAACCTCTCAGCAAAGGCAGAAACCAGTAAACAAGAAGAAACCAGTCAAACCGAACCAAACAAGCACCAACTGAGCAAAAACTTAATCAAAGACAAGCACAAGCTACTGATTGACCGGAAACAGCTCACAACCAACTACCACCAGAAACTGAAGACCGACGAGAAACAAAAACCAACCATCCCGCTCGGTCCCTAGCACAAGAGAGAACAACGGACCAAGACCAGAGGCAAAGAGGACTCACCAACACCGAGATCACCGAAACAGATCTACTGAAGCAGATCCACTCCCGAGCAAGCCGGAGAAAGAGCCGAGACCACCTTCGGCGACAAGCTAGCGTTAATCTTTTAAGAACACTTGTATGTATTGTAAACAAGTGTTTTAATAAACTGAAATATTTAACAATTGATTTCCAAATTTTAATTAACAAAGAATATTGTAAACTTCAATTATTTTTTTAAGTATTATTAAGTTGAATCATTAACTTATGTTTCTAAATTGTCATTCCGCTTGCTATATTAACAAAGAAGAAAAGATCTATGAAATTTCTGTGATTGTCACTATATCTAATGGATAATTCAGACATGTGAAGATCTAATATTGCATATTATATCTTAGGGCGTGTTGATACGTTTCCTCTTTAGAACAAGAAACTGATATAAATTTTAAAACATAGACTAAAATTCGGTCAGCATATTATATTCGAATCATGAATGATTTGTTGATAAAGAATTCACAAAGTTAATCATACAAATCTAAATTACAAAAAATATTCGGATGAAAATTTCTTGATAAACCAAACACCGTTGATTAATCAAAATATTAAAAACATTCATCATATGTAGTTAAGAACATAATACGAGTTAAAGATATAAATGTTTTTCAAATGAAATATTATTACATGAACCACGGTGACAGTGGCCTAGCGGTGGAGAGGTTGGACGAAGTCCTCCCCCACCCAGGTTCGACTCCCTCCCGTGGGAGAGGAATCTTCACCAGGTTCTTACTTGGGGTTGTTTCACCCGCTTCTGGTTCTCGGGCCGGGGGGGATTATGGCTGGTAATGGGGCGGGACGAAGTCCTAGCTACCGCCAGACCAGAACCTCCTCGTTTACCAAAAAAAAAAAAAAAAATTATTACATGACACTTTTTATTTTGGTTATGTCTATTTTTTGTCTATGAATGTAAGATTAAGGTATAAATTGCATGCATTAACAAATTAATAGCTACATTATATAATTAAAAAAATAATACTTGGTCTATAAATAAAACTCATTAAATCAAAAAAGAACTTATCGGAAATCACATATTAAATCCACAATTTTTCTACGTTATTTTTAATTTTAATATTTTAACTTTATTGCCAAATAGATTTATATTTACTTTTTTAAAATTAATTATATTATTCTTGTTATCAAATACTATATTTTTAAGAAAATTCTATTTATTCATAATTTAAATAAATATTTAATTTAGTTAAAATCATTAAAAAAATGTTGGTTAGTAAAGATAAATACTTAAAAAGTAATCTAATGAATATATTTAATTAAATTATATGATAACAATAAAATTCTAACATAATTAGATTCTAAAATTTTATAAATCTAGATATTATCGTATATTATGAACCCAAAAGAAAGAAAGAAAAAATGCATGAAGGTTTGACGAGAATTATTTATTTCTAATCAAGCAAACGTAAAACAAAAGGTAAGATTGACAAATGTAAACAGCAAAAAAAATGAAAGAAGAAATATCAAAAAGAGAATCTGCGTTTTCTTTATAAAATACGATCTCTCTCTCTTTCTGTCTTGATGTATATATACAGAGAGAAGACTTTAGATTGGAGGGTCAAAGATGTGATCCGCTCGTTAACTTCATAGCAATTTTACTGTTTCACCAAAAAGTGACGACTCTCTCTCTCTCGCTTTCTTCCTTCGCTTTTTTTTTTTTGGTTTTTCTTCAATATAAATATAAATCTTCCTTTGTGATGATTTCTTCATAAGCTTCTTCGTCGTGTGACGCACTCTCATATCTCTCTTCTCTCTCTCTCTCGGATTCGATCACATAATCCAAATGTCGACCTTCAGGCACAATTACACTGTACTTCAAATCTCACCCTTCATTAATTGTTCTCTGCTGTTTATTTACATCTTCAATTTGGGATTTTTTTAGCATAGTTTGTTGAGCTCTTAAAATCTTCCTTTTGTGATTTATGATCGACGGAAATTTCGTTTATTGAGTATTGATTCAGAATTGAGCTCGTGGTAACGATTAGTTTTTTGTTCTAGAGGAATCTCTACTTTTGGTTGCTTGTTACGTTTTGCTATGTGTATCTACAAAGCAAGTGTTTTGAATCAAGACATTTGTTAAGTTATTGGATTTGTTTTACAGGATTCTTATGCAAATGGAGATGCAAACAATTCGTGTTCAAACACAGAGAATGGTTTCAGCGATTTGTCTTCACTATCTCAATCAGAGAAGGCTGTTCAGGAGCTTCTTATTCAACAGACTCCTATGCAGGCAACAGACGACCATCTTATTGAGTTTTCAGAAGCTTTGAGAAGTAAAGCTTTGGATATGTGAAGCAATAGCCTCACGCTTTGTTTTTCATCTTCTGCCCCTTTGGACTTACTTTCCTCTTTATTTGTAGCTGTTGCAAAGGCTCTAAGGGGATCTGCTGAAGGAAAAGCATTGGCTCAAGCTGAGGCTGCTGAATGGAAGCGAAGATATGAGTTGGAGAGGTCGAAGAATCTAGAGTTGCTGCATAAAGGTTTACCTTTACATGATTTTTTTGTATCCATTCTAGTTGCTTCTATTTGAGTAGCGTTGTAGGCCATGGATGTGTTTGAACAACAGAATTTCTGGCTTGTGTCATAGAACCGACGAATGGAGTGGTGTGTGCCGATGAATCTAGTAGCGAAGGGATGGATCACTCCGCCAAGTCTCCACGGCTTCATGTTGAAGGAAAAGGGAAACTCGGAAGACATTCTATGGAGCGTATTTGCACTTATGAAGTGCTCCAAGATGGCGAATTTAACAGTTCTAATGGTAGTAACAACAAATTGAAGAGAAAGGTAAAACAAAGTTTAATAGTTCCTTAACCATCCTCACATTGTCTATATCACAATATTCTTGCAGTCAAAACTCTCTGTGATAGTACAAGAAACCTTAAAGCCATAGCAATAAATAGAGAATAAAAACCTTGTCTTGTTGTTTAACTTGGATGCAGGCATCATTTAAGCTTTCATGGGGATGCAAGGGTCATGCTAATGATCAACAAAAAAAAGAAGTTGTTTCATTTGAAAGAGGAAATATCACTACAGCAGAGCGCAGTAGTAAACAGGTAAGGAAAAATACATGTTTTGGTATTATCAAACAGTTTTTGCTTTACTTCTTAATTCCTAAACAATATTCTAAATCAGATTTCACTGACATGGGAATCCAGTCCTCAAAATGTGATTATTTTCACTAAACCTAACTCAACTGCTGTACGAGTTCTCTCTGTGGAAATGGTCAGGTCAGTATTATACTCACACCATTGGATTAGTTTCAGTAGTTGTCCCTGAATTCTGGATTTCTGTTGGAAGGTAAAAGTGTAACTCAAGATTAAGTAATCAAATTTTGCTTTTGCTTCCACTTCAGATGGTTGAGAGAGCAGAAAGGACTAAATATTTACGTTGAACCACGAGTAAAGGAAGAACTTTTATCAGAATCAAGTTCTTTCAGCTTCGTACAAACTTGGGAAGATGGTAAGATATTATATGCATAGTGTTCAGATTGTTCTCTGGACCATTGTATGCTCATGTATGAATGCCTTATATCAACATTTAGCTGTAACTCAATATTTTTCTGAGTCAATTGATAATTTGTTATGTAGACAAAGAAATTTCACTTCTACACCCAAAGGTTGACCTTGTTATTACTCTTGGTGGGGATGGTACAGTTCTATGGGTAAAGTCAATCTGCATCGAGTTATTACGTCTGTCTCTTCTTATAATAATATCACACAAACAATTTAACATTCGAACATCTTAATGGTTACAGGCAGCATCGATGTTTAAAGGACCAGTGCCTCCCATTGTTCCCTTTTCAATGGGATCTCTAGGATTCATGACTCCTTTCCGTATCCTTCATCTTTCTCTGTAAACATAAACATGTTTTTACACATTATCTGTCACTAGGATGTTTTCTTTAATCCTGAATCCAGACAGCGAGCAATACCGAGAATGTCTTGAAGCTGTTCTGAGGGGTCCAATCAGTATAACATTACGGCACAGGTTGCAGTGTCACATCATCAGAGATAAAGCAAGGCATGACTACGAGACAGAGGAAAATATGCTTGTTCTGAATGAAGTCACCATCGACCGTGGGATATCTTCTTACCTCACAAACCTTGAATGTTACTGCGACAACTCGTTTGTCACATGTGTGCAAGGCGACGGATTAATACTATCTACAACATCTGGTAGCACCGCGTATTCACTTGCAGCTGGAGGTTCAATGGTCCATCCACAGGTAGTATGCCCCTCATGCTCTTCATGCTGGTTCTACGAGTCATTCATAAGTTGCTCCAGAGCTGTGGTTTGAATAACGATAATGATTTTTTAGGTTCCTGGAATCTTGTTCACGCCAATCTGTCCACATTCTCTGTCGTTCCGCCCACTGATATTACCGGACCACGTGACAGTGAGGGTGCAAGTGCCATTCAACAGCAGAAGCTCCGCATGGGTGTCGTTTGATGGGAAAGGCCGGAAGCAGCTTGAAGCAGGAGATGCATTAGTATGTAGCATGGCACCATGGCCTGTCTCAACGGCATGTCAGGTCGAATCCACTAATGACTTCTTACGCAGCATCCATGATGGTCTTCACTGGAACCTAAGAAAGACTCAATCTGCTGATGGCCCTCGTGACCCTTGAAAGCATTTCTCCGGATTACCTCTATTTCCTTCTAAACCATTACATATCTGTTTATCTATCTATATTTATATGCATATATATATATATAGATATAAAGGACAGTGATGGGTTCCACGAGAGAATCTGGTCTGTACCCAATGTCGAGTGTAAAGATGTGTAGTACGTAGCCTACTATGACCCATAATTATGTTGATGATGATGATAATGACTCAAAAGATATTTCTGCATGATTTTGTGTTCAATGACCCCAACTTGATTCAAAACAGAACTGTGCTTTGGTAATAGAAGAAACAATGCATTGCTTGCAACCAAAACATTCAAACAAAATGATTCCATGTCCTAGGTTGCTGCATACATAAATATTAGTAAACCTACTTTGTTCTTTTGCATACATAAATATTAGTAAACCTACTTTGTTAATAAGATTCATCATCATCATCGTCACCATTTTCATCGTGATCGATTTCTTGATCGACTAGTGCTCTGCTTTTTGGTCTTACTGTTCTGCCTGACCCTTTTGATGGCTTTGCCTTTTCCGCCTGCAACTCCATGCCTTTCTCTGATGGTTTCCTTTTCCTCTTACCTCGCGTTTCCCCCACTTCTTCTACAAAAGAGAACCAAATGCATTAATAAAGATAGCATCCTTATTTCTGGCATAACAGATCATACATCAATCAACAATACTAATCTACAGACCAGAGCTCTGGACAGACAACATGCTTTTTATGAGTGCATTTACATCTCACTTAAATGGGACATTTACAAGCTGTGTTCCATATAAAGGTTACAATCTTTCTTACCTCCTTGTGGACTTGATGCATGGTCTGCCCCATGTCCATTCTGAGCAGCCTCTTGAGAAGCAGGAGATGCATAATTATGAGCTTCAATTAACTTTATGTTGTCTTGCTGCTCATTTGTATCCGGGATCGGTTCAGCTGGAAGGTAGCGGAGTTCCTCCACTGATATATCTGAATCACTGAAAGCATCCTTTTCCACTGTCTCTATGTCAACCTCTTCATCTTCATTAACATCTACTACTTTCACCTACACAAACGCAAGTCACAAACACATAAATTCAGTAAAACAGGTGACATAATGATATTAGAGAATCCTTAAGCATCTAACTGTCAATTTCTCACCTTTTCTGTTTCAGGTATCAGATCAAATTCATCTTCCCGTTCCACATACTCTTCATTCTCCTCAAGCTCCTTGAAATCAGGAGCAAATGCACTCCAATTCTCTGTGTAATCTTTTGCCCAAATATATACTAGACCAGCCAAGGAAACAGAGACAATTACGGGATGAACAGGATGCCAAGCTAGATCAATCAACGCTTCTTTTGGACCTTCTAAGATTTTCACAAGATGCCCTGCTCGATCCCATATATAGATCTTATGTTCCCCCTTGCATGCAGAACCCCCGACTACCCACTCACCGTCACCACTGAAACAAGGCGCTTTCCAGTGCATTTTGGTAACTGAATCTTGGAATTCCCTGAAAAGTGTTAAGCACTTCGATCCAACAGTCTTCATTTTCTCAACACCATCAAGCCCATCTATGCTCTTACCCAAGTCTTCGAGGGATCTAAGCACATTTTTTGCTGGGAGAAGATTTTCATATATCCTAATGGTGCGATCATGGGAATTCGTGAGAAGATATTGCCCATTCCTACTAAAAACTATATTTTTCACTGGTGCCCCGCCAGACACAGGAACCAAAGCACGAACTCGAACACTTCTATAATCAGTTATAAGTATTTCTCCTTTGGCATTTCCTATGTAAACGAGATCTCCACACTTGTTAAAGCATGCCGCAGCTGGAGAGAAAGGAGGACCTGATTCTGGACATTTGTTGCGCTGTGAAGGAGCTAATATATCTGGCATCTCAGGCACAGTGACTGGAAGCAAAGTTGTACAACCAATGTCAAAGTCAACTATCATTGGAGCAGAAGAGAGTGGGCATGCCAGACAAAGAGAAGGGGAACTTAAGCCAGGGTTTAGGCGAGCCTGCAAAGGAGTCTGCTGAAGAGTTGTACGACCAATCCTCTCTCCGCTTGTGACATCCCAAAGAGTAAGGGACTTGTCTGCAGCAGACACAAGCAAACGATGTCCATATTTTGACCAGGAGACGCTAGTTATTGCAGCAGAACAATCCTTATCGCGAATCTCCTTTGCAATGCCCCTAGTTTCAAAATCCCAAATCACACATCCTCCATCCGCACATCCCGCTAACAAATAAAAACGCAATATCCATCAATGTGTGTAGTTAAGAAAACTGAAACTAGCCCAAATACACCTAAATTTACACAACTAAACAGAAGGCTAAAAAAGGAGAAACAATTTACCAGCGAGAAGAGAACCACGGTGATTAAAGGCAACACATTTAATGACTCCATGCTCCAAATATTCTTCAATCACCTCTGGAAAATCTCCTTGCAATGGATCTACACAGAGAGTTCCCAAAAAAATTACACCCAGAAAAGTAAAATAAATACAAGGAAGTACAGCTAAGAATATAGTGTACCTATGATAGGAGCGTTCATGTTCTCTAGTTACGGCAAGCTGTGCGACTACACTACAAAGAGCTTTTCCAAAAATTAGGGTTTCGATGCCGAAGAAAAATCAACGTGAAGTGAAGATTACACCCAGAGTAATCTAGATAGAATTCCAAGGAGGCGTGCATTACAATAGAGCAGAGGCTATTAGGGTTTATGGATCTCTTTACTTAATAATTCCTCCGAAGACGACGTACTCTGAGATGTGGAAGAAAAAATTGTGTAGAGAAACGAATCCGCAGGATAGAGGGTAAGTAGAGAACCGGAGAAACTTGGTTTCGGAAGAATTAAAGGCGAGGAAGAAGAAGATTAACGATTCAGCAAAGAGGGATTAACGGCGTCGTTTTTTATTATTCTACTTGTTTATTTTATTTTGTTTTATTTTTATGACGAGTAAAGAGTTCAAACGGCCTGTTTTGTAAAAGAAATAGCTGAAACACCCTATGAGTAATTTGTATTTGTTTGTTAAT
>OVAU01004436.1:0-10089 GCA_900406315.1 Biscutella laevigata subsp. laevigata | reverse complement strand
AATTGCAGCACCAAATAACAATATCTCCACAAGGGTTTTCTGCTTGCTCATTAGCACTAACTTCGCCATTGTCTCATCTAGAACGACATGTCCATCACTGAGCCGATCAATTAATGCTTGCATCTGCACCATTTCAAATTGCATCATGTGTATTCCTCTTTGAATAGTTTAAGATCGGTGATGTATTCATTCATTGTCATGATTTCTTCTTAGGCAACATCATCCCACCATTTTTCATTATGGTGACCATGATAGCCGCGATCATAGACGTCCTGAAATTAGACACAAAACCCAATTAATAAACACATAAAAATATGATACAAGAAGATCGAGAGCTCACATCACGTTGTTCGCATCTCAATAACACTCTTCCACGATTAGGTTCAGTCAAGGAGATCGTCTTCTCCAATCGTGAACCACAGTAGCATTTCTTATGCAACCCATATTCGCATTCCTCTATTAGTGCTAGATCCAAAGGTCCTTCGGAGGAGGAGCTACTCATCTCTGTTTCGAAGTCTCTCTCTATCCGATCTCTCTCTCTATCTGATCTCTCTCTCTCTACCTAAGGAAAAGTATGAGAGATGACTAAATGGAGGAGGAGTGGAAAAGAAGTGTGTGGAGAGAGCCAAAAACCTTTGATTTTTAACATTTGGTAACGTGTAAATTTTGAAAAATTTGAAATTCCAGCCGGCAGAATCGTGAAATATTTTTAAAAAATTTTAGAAATGCACTTAGTTGTCCCAAAAAAATTGGTTGTGCGATATTCCTCGTAGAAGTATGTTGATCGTTTAAAGGTATCTTTGGTTGAACTTGATTATAATCTATGAATTCGTAGTTTTCCAGTTGATTTTTGTTTTTTTGAATGAGATTTCAATTGTTCTTGTACTAAAATTATTTCATAATCTAATAATTTACACTTTTTGCATCAAGATAGGCTTCATGATCTCATATGGTTACTTGTAAAGTAAGAAGATTATTTCATAAACCAAATATGTGAAACAAAATTTCATAAAAACATTGATGTATTGTTATCATAATTCATGTTCCTTGATATGATGTTTAATTCATTATCATGATTGGTTGAATAAAAACGAAAAGAAAATGAATTGAATTAAACATATGATTGGTTAAATTAAACATATAATTTGGTTACATAAGCTTATAATTCCATGAATGAATTTACTAATTTGATAAATTTGATGTATTAAACTTACAACCAATTACTTAATTTAATAATTTGATGTAATAAGCTTATAAACCGGTGAATTAAGCTAAATCGATAAACATATAAACCGATAATTTAATAATTGTGGGCCAATTTATGAATTCAATTGGGCCTAGTTCGTTTGCGATAACTATTTAGTGGTCCATTTACGCTACTAATTTACTGCACTCAGTTTCACCTAGTTGTTCTAATCATAAACAAAACATAGTTTTTCACAGTTTTGCCCATGCAAGTATTCGACATATACATAATACAAAGTTTTTTCACAAACACTAATACATAGTTAGCACAAACACAAATACTCGACACACAGACATAAACACACACTTGCACTCACACATCACTCCTACCTTTACAATTGAAACATGCACCCAACCCTCGGCCAAACGTAGCCTTGTTACTCGTCTTTCAAGGATGTTCCTCAGTCGATGGAAATCGTTGTTCTTGATTTCGGCCTGGTTTGTTTATGCAATTTGGCGGTAAGGCGACCAACTGTTGTATATCCTCCGGAATATTCCAAGTAGACTCATGCGGAACACGATAAATTGTTTTGGTGTACGCCAATACCCACATCTCAATCGAATAATATTTGGAGCACAAGTCGTAGATATTAACTTTCGCATTTGGCCCCTCCTTCCTTAACAACGCCATGGCCGCAACAATTGCATGGACACAAGGATACTTGTCTACATCCAAACCCCTGCAAGAGCAACTTTTCATCTTCAAATCCACCAGATAAGTTAACCCATCCGCCCCACAACATTATACTCAAGGTGGTAGCCATTGATCTCATACACTGCTAAGAGTGTTGCGATTGCACATCGATCGTGCAAAAAGTTCTCCACGTAAGGGACCAAATATTTTGTGTGTGGCATCTCTCCTGATTCTTCCCTATGCTCGTTAAACCATCCAGAAATAACGTCAACAATCGTATCGATCAATGGTAAGAATGAGTATTTTCTTGCTTTCCTAAACACGCTGTTTAAAGATTCACAAGCATTGCTCGTGCCTAAGTTGTACTTGTCTCCTTTGAAATGGCACCTCGCCCACTTATCCTTAGTAACTCTATCATCTAGTTACTTAGCGGCACTGGGCCACCTCTTCGAAAAATCATTGTACTCTTTCTCGAACTCACTCATGCTATAAATATGAGTGCACTAAATGTATTTTGCAGCAAGTAAATCTTTGTTGACCTTGTCTCGAGCTTTAGCTCTCAAGTTTCGAGACAAATGCCATATACAGTGTCCATGTTGGGATAGAGGATAAACCATATGTACTGCTCTTATTATATATTCGTGTCGGTCGCTCATAAAAACCAATTCACCATCATCCGGTATGACGGTTTTCAACATGTTGAAAAATCATTCCCAACTATCATGATTCTCGCTATCAATTATGACAAACGCAATGGGGGTAATGGTGATGGTTCAGATCTTGAGTTGTGGCAAAAACAAGTTTTCCACCATAAACAAGTTGTGGCAAAAACAAGTTGTCCTCATTGCTCTGAACCCTTCGATGCAGGCGCCCAAGCGATGAATAAGTATTTGAACTTGTTCTATGCATCCAATTCCACCCTCGTTACAGTTCCCTCATTCGCAACTTTCAGCATGTACAAATATGAATACAAATTTTTGTACCCTTCCTCTGGAGTGCCCCGCATATCCCTCATAGCAAGTTGTTTTCCTCTCCAGGGAGTAGCGTACGAGGGTTTCACACCAACTCTACTTTTAACAAGCTTCCTGATTTGTTTTGGAGTCGGAGTGTCTAACTCCCTAGCATAGTCTTACTGCACAACTGATGCAACTAGTCGTGGGGTAGGTTACCTTTTACCGATGTTTGAACTCCCAATAATTTGAGAGCATGTGTGCATTTTTCTGTACACTTTAATTTTGAAATATTCAGATTTCTTAACCTTTGAATCTCTTAAGTACCATGTACAACCTCAAATTCCTTCACCGCACTTTAGAATAATTCATGATCTGTCCGACTTATAAGTATGAACCCCGAAACAGTTTTTGTGTGACGCTCTCTCAACCAATTCTTGCAATGCCTCTTTAGAACAAAACTCTTGACCTAGTTCAATACCTGTACCATCATCTCATTCCTCGCACTGACTTCGCTCTAAAGCTCGTGGAAGATCAACATAATCATCTTCCGTGTTATTCATACAACAATCATCTACCTCTAGTATCTCACCAGAAAAGGTCTCATGCTCTTCGATTATCGGCTCAGTATATTGACTTCTTGTTGCGTTTGTTGTTGTGTAAATAGTAATGATACCATCGTTGTTAACATCATCATCATCTATACCATTTCCCTCCATCTCCTCATAATTCACGCCAAAAGAACTTCCACCACCTACTTTTGAAATTTCCTCACTCCTGTCATGACATTTCTTGTCCTTGATTACCTCCACATTCAAAACAGTTTTAAACCCCGCTTTATCATCTGTTATTAGATATCCATAAACAGCATCATCGTCGAATACTTCTACCTCTCGATTGGGATTATTTACCATCGGAATGAAGCTCAATTTCAGTTGACAGTTATCTCCACATATCCCAACCCTTGAAACCTTCCTCCTTATCTTATCTATTATCGCGGTGTAAGATATCTCATCCACCGAAGCATTCTTGAATGGTATAATATACGTAGAATTTTTTTATATCCATTCAAATTTCTTCCTTTCTCGTGAGTATTTCCCTCCATAAGAAAAATGTATATTGGTCCTCATTTTCTCCTGAAAAATACAACACAAAAACACAAATCCGTAATAACACAATATGGTACATTTTACACCAGTTGTCCTAAACCTTAAACCCTAACAATTTGTACTAGTTGTTCCATATATTCTTAAGTTGTCCCTTTTGTCACCAGTTCTAATATATTTCTAAATCTATTGATCTACGGCTTTTCCTTCTAATCTACCTAACAATCACCACGATTCTGCAACCACATTTGAAATTTCACGAAAGAAAAGTCTCTTTGGTCATATATTGAGTTCCGTTACAAAAAAGAGCTTTAAGCTCCATTGTCGAATATCGAGCTTTCAAAATCCATTGTCGAATACATGTAGTTCTTTTCGAGCTTTTGAAACCGACGGGAGATGAAACGAAGGAAAACGAAGCTCCGGGAATTGACGAAAATGGAGAGAAATCGCTTTTGGTACGGACGAGAATCGGGTCAACGAAGGAAGAAGATGGAGCAGTTGTACTATCAATTTAACGTCGATTATGAATGTTGGTTGAGCTCGTTGGTTCATAATTAAATGAATTAAATTCACTAAATTGATTGATATTGTGAGGGGTACTAGTTATACGAATTAAGCTAATTAAAAATTAATACTAATTATATCAGTTATCTCAATTTATACTAGTCATATTAATTAAACTAGTTCTATCATTTATGTTAATTGTATTATCTGTACTAGTTGTACTATTTATATTATTAGAATAGTTGTATTATTTATAGTAGTTAATATCTTATTTAAAATATACAGAATTCATATCAAATTATCTGACTTTTTGAAACTGTTGTATAATTAAATAAATAATACATTAATTTTTACTAAACATCAATCAATAATAAATTAAAATGAATGAATGAAGAAAATGTATAATTGGAATAACACAAATGCATTAATGAAGAAAAGTATTGAGATTATAGAAAGGTATGCTAGCAAAATTTGAAGATGAAAGAGGTATCTCAGCACCAACAGAAAAAAAAAAGAGGTATCTCCAAAATTTATCCTTATAGATGTTATAATTACCTAAATTATCAATTGCATAGTTGACATATACAGCAATATTATTTCTATATATTTTTACACGACATATATCACGTGGGATTTAATATAATTATTGATAAAAATAAGTGTATTGATAAACAGAAATTTTTTTTTTTTTGTTCAACTATTGCATTAGAAAACGTTACAATATCCATTTTACAACTGCATTTGTACTATCTTTCTGAGCCTTTTTAGCTAGACTATCAAGCTATTACATTGCTAGTTCTAGGAACATAAGTAACAACACAATCAGACAAGCTTAGCAGGTTATGCTTAATATCTGATAAGACCGGAGCAATCGGGTGGTGCAACAAACCTACATCTGCATTGTGTTTCTGGGAGTGATGGAGCCAGTGGATAAGCTCCTTCGAGTCCGAACAAAAGGTGACTTCGGAATATCCCAGTGTATGAACTTGAGATATTGCTTCTTTTAAGGCATGAGCCTCTGCCGATAAGATTGATGGGAGAGGCTGCAGTGGACCATTTGCAATGATTATATTCCTTCCATCTTCTCTTGCAAGCATCCACCCATAACCTGCCTGCTCCCCTGGACTGTTCCATGAAGCATCTACATAGCACCTTTTCCCTTTTCTCCTCTTGTACTTGATTTGTTCGATTCCCCACCTCTTGTGACTCTTGTTTCTTCACTGCTTCTGAGTTCTTCTTTGCTTCCTGCCACATAACACAATCAGAAACAGCTCTATGAATGATCTCAGGAATCATAGTGCGTTTCGATTCAAAAATTAATCTATTCATAGCTTTCCAAATATGTCCTCCTATGAATGGGAAGGTGTTTTCTTCTTGTTGATTTCCTGCAATGAGGCTTGTGACTATATCCGACACAGTGATTTCTTCCCCCCTCCAGGTGCTGGTTTGATAGCAACCAAAACCCCATATTTCATTTGAAACTGGACAGGTGAACATCATATGCTTCAGCGTTTCCTCACTGTCATCACATAAAGGGCATTTCTGGTTGATTTTAATGCGTCTCTTCTTCAGGTTGTCTGTTGTTGGCAGCGCATTATGAAGTACCTTCCACCATAAGTGTTTTATTTTGGGAGGAGCTTCCATCTTCCAAATTTTCCTATATAAGGCCCTTAAGGTTCCCTGGCTAGAAGATTCCGCTCTTTCATCTCTCTTTATAACTTCTTCCCCACCTCTAACTACATCATAGCCACTCTTGGTGCTATAGTTTCAGTCCTTTGTAAATTTCCAGCTAAGGAAGTCTACCCTCTTGTGCTTATTCGGAATGATGCTCAAAATAAGGTTTTTATCCTCCTCGCTGAAGCAACTGTCCAGCTTGTCTTTGTCCCAGCATCGGGTACCATCCTTGAATAACTGGCTTACCCTCATGTTCATGTTATAACTCTTACCAGTTATTTTAGGTGGGAGGTAGTTTTTCGATGGGATCCAATTATCCGTCCAGACTCGAATATCCTCTCCGCTACCTACTTGCCAATATATTCCTTCCTTTAGAATTCTTCTCCCTTGACAGATGCTCCTCCAAGCGTGGCTAGGATTATTCCCTAATTGAGCCGTGAGCAATGTATATGTGGGAAAATATTTGCTTCTATAAATTCTCGAGAGAAGGCTATTCGGATTCTGGATGATTCTCCATCCCTGCTTTGCTAGCAAGGCTAAATTAAACTCCTCCAAAGCACTCAGCCCCAGACCACCCTCCTGCCTCTCTCTTATAATTGTTCCCCATGGTATCCAAGGTATTTTGTTTCTGTCCGCTTGGTTGGACCAGAGAAAGTGCTTAGCAGCCTTTTCAATTTGTTTAATCACCATCTTAGGGAGCTGAAAGCAACTCATTGCATAGGTTGGGAGAGCATGAATAACTGCCTTTATTAGAGTTTCCTTCCCTGATGGCGTGTGGTATTTGGCATACCAACTCTCTGTTTTGTTTCTGACTCGCTGAGCTATGTATAGGAAGCTCGAAGATTTATTTTTACCCACAGTTTCCGGTAGTCCTAAGTATTTACCAAAGCCTCCCACATTGTGAATTCTGAGAGTAGCAGCAATATTCTTCTTCATCTTAGGCTTTACTCCTCTGCCAAAAGAAATAGACGATTTCTGGAAGTTCACTATCTGGCCCGAAATACGTCCATAATCTTGTAGAACCGCAAGGAGTTCAGCACATTCTTGCAAGTCTGCTCTACAGAAGACTACAGAATCATCCGCAAAGAGTATATGAGACACTGCTGGTCCACCCCGACTAGCTTTCATACCATGAAGCTTGAAGCTTCCCTTGTTTGACCTTTTGCTGTATTAAGAAGGACAAACCCTCTGAACATATTAGATAGAGATAAGCAGAAAGAGGGTCACCTTGGCGTATTCCACATTTTGGTTTGATGTTGCCTTCAGGAGAACCATTGATCAACACCGAATATGTTGGCGAAGTTATACAGGCTTGAATCCACCTTCACCATTTTTCTGCAAAACCCAACATTTCCATCATAAAGATAACATACTCCCAGTTTACTTTATCAAAAGCTTTAGTTATGTCAAACTTTATGGCCATAAAAGGTTCTTTAAGATGTCTGATTTTTAGAGCATGCATCATTTCATGGGCTATAAGAACATTGTCAGTTATCAGTCTTCCTGGTATGAAGGCAGTCTGATTCTCCGATATTATGTTTTGGAGCCAGGGTTTAAGCCGGTTTGCAAGGACCTTGGCAATTAGCTTATAAGCTACATTGCAAAGGCTTATAGGTCTATAGTCTTTAACCATCAAAGGGTTATGAGTTTTAGGTATAAGGCAAAACAGGGTGTGGTTTACGCACGGATCTAGGTAGTTATTCTTGAAAAAGTGCTGAACAAACTTTAACACACCTTTGCTTATACTGTCCCAGTGATGTTTATAAAAGCATACATTGAACCCGTCAGCTCCTGGGCATTTGTCCACGCTCATTTGGTTTAGGGCTTCCATAATTTCTGCATCAGACAAATATCCAGTTAATTGGTCATTCATTTGCCGCGTTACCCTTGGCTCGATTCCTTGAAGCACCTGAGAAGTATCAACATGGTCATTAGAATTGAAGAGATTGGCAAAGTAATCAGCAATGGTCCCTTAATTTCTTCAATTGTATGATGCTCAGTTCCATCTGCACTTTTAATCTTGGATATTCGATTGGAGTTTCTTCGCTGGATAGTCTTGGAGTGGAAGAACTTCGTGTTTTTTTCGCCTAAGGCTAGCCACTGGATTTTGCTTTTTGTTCTCCAGTACTCCTCCTCCATTCGATATTGATTGTTGAGCTCTTTCTTGAGACCCTGGATATAAGAAAAATCAATAGTATTACTCTCATAGGCATCCTTTATTCTCACCTTAAGTTCCTCAATTTGCTGCTTAGAGTTGGTATTGTTGTTTTTCCTCCACTTCGACAGCTTATTTATGAGTTGCAAAGCTATATTGATCTGCCATGGTTGACAGACTCGATCACTTTCCAACCAGGATTCCTTAACCACTCGCCTTACTTCCTCTATATTCCTCCACCTATTATCATATTTGAACATCTTCCTTCTAGTGGGGGCTTTGCGTTCTGTTTGCATGAGTAGTGGTCGATGATCTGATCCAATCCACTGTAACATTTGCACCTATGCATTCGGATAAATAGTCATCCAACCAGCATATGCCATAATTCTGTCAATTCTTGTTTGGATAGTTTGGTCACTTATTCTACCAATCCAGGTGAAACTTCCTCCGGCCGTTGGTAAATCATTTAACCCCCAGACATTGATGAGACGATTAAATTGTTTGAAGGAAGCATCACCTCTGATACGGCCTCCTTTCTTCTCCTCATTACTGCAGATCTCGTTAAAATCTCCAAGAACCAAAGTTGGAGTATCTTTTCCTGGATCACTTTCTGCTTCAGCAATCAAATTGTGCCACATACTAGCTCTTTCCGTCATATTTGGATTCCCATATATGTACATTACTTCAATAGTCTAGGATCCATCCTTTACCAATAGGTTAGTTATGTTCAAAACAGCCTCGCTTATCGCTGTACAAGAGATCGAGGACTTCCAAAAAAATAGCCATTCCACCGCTTGATCCCATAGCCGAGACTAAAATTTGGTTATCATACACTAACTGCTTGCCGATCCTCTGTACATACATATCTACATTTTTCGTTTCCACGAGGAACATGATATCAGGAGAATGACTTCTCACGATATCTGACAATTCCAGTGTAATATCCTCATGGTTGCTGTGGTGGTTTAAGGCAAACCACCAAACCATCATCATTGCTCGGTTCTCCCTTCTTATGTTTCACAGGGACATCCATTCCTTCCAGCTGACTTTCATCACCTTTTCTCTGGATACCTCTACATTCTAACGCTCCAAGCCCTTCTCCATAGCCCAGCTCCTCCTCTATTTTCCTCAGCTCTTCTTCCTTACTGTCATACATTAGCGTATGCTCCTCCAAGTGTTCTTTTGTTTGACTTTTAAGAGAGCTCTCAACTTCTTCTGCATTCTTGCTTCCATGAGAGCTTTCCATCTGTAGTACCGATCGGTTTCCTTCAACTGAAGGAGATGCCATCCCTCTGGTTTGAGAGTTTTCTGTATTCACTACCTCATTCACTGCTGGTGCATTCTCACGACAAGCAGCTATTGAATGTGTAAGAGCACCGCAGCCCCTGCAGAATTTCCTAAGCCTATCATAGACAAATGTCAGCATTATTGGTTCGCTGTCTTTCTCCAGATCGGCAAGCCTATTGAATATGAGCTTAGTGGTTATAGGCATTGTGACCTTAACTTTCACCATTGCAGGGAGGTTCTTTGAAGGTTCCCTGACATATGCTTCTACAGCATGACCCAGAGACTCTCATATATCCATTGCAATACCTTCTCTCCTTAGGTGATCTGGTAGGCCTAGGATCTGAACCCACATTGTGATCTGCTTTAGGAAGTTGGGGTTCTGTCTATTACTCCATNAGCCAGGAGCCGAACCAAGCTTAGTACAAAGGAGATGGAGATGAAGCTCTTGGAAGATATTTGACTTGAAACCCGAGGGAAAAGAATGGAAAAGGCAGAAGCTTGAGGGTGAATGATGAAAAGAGGGAACTTTGTGGA
>OVAU01004435.1:0-10090 GCA_900406315.1 Biscutella laevigata subsp. laevigata | reverse complement strand
ACTTCTCCAAGTGCTTCGAACCCCTAAGGGACGTATCACAAACCCTTGAAGATAAAACGCCAATGCCTACAAACAAACGCAGCCAGGAAGCAATGTTGAAATGTATTAAGAAGGCAAAGGAACAAGTACAAAAGGGGTCTGCAGCGGAAATGGCCCAACATTTCCAAGAACTCCCATTCATAGGGACACTTTTCCCCCCACCCACACACACTTATGAGTCTTGGCATCATGCACGATGTCACAAGCCTGATGGAAGAAATGGGTATCGAAAGTCTAATGGATCAAAGTCATGAAGCTTATCAGATTATGACGAGCTGGTTTTTGGCTAGCATGGAGGTTTGGACAACTTGGAAAAGGTCCAATGATCCTTTAGGAGGCGGCTACATAAGGTTCACTGATTAAAACTAGAAGAAGTATCAGGTCTCTTTCAGGGAAATTTCAGAGATTTATAACTTCCCTCTAAGTGGGAAGTCCAGATTCGAAGAGAGGTACAAATGCAAGGATGTAGTTAACCAGGTTATTGGGCAAGAGAGTTTTGTAGCAGGGACCACCAAAGCATCAAGAATTCGACACCCTGCGATTCGCTACCTACAGAAGGTATTCGCAAACACGTTTTATTGCAGACGTGAAACGGGAGAGGTCAATACAGGGGAAACGCATCTGATCCACATTAGTGTGGCTCCTATTCTTTGAGAGTACTTGGATGAGTCAAGCCTGTTTAACAGGATTGAAGAGAAGAAGCCTAGTATAGTGTGGCTGTTCCGTGAAGAATTGTTGGAAATTTAAGAGAATTTATGGTATGTGAAGGATAAGACACCACATCTTGCTATTGGAGGATTACTCAACCCCCCCCCCCTCTCTCTTTGAGTATGTCGGCGCCCCGTTAGTTGGTCCAAGCGCTCCACCAAGGTTATTAAACTCGAAGTATCTGCAGAGGTGTCATTTTCTGCTTGGGGAAGCTGCAGGAAGTATGTATACTCGTTCACGTCTGTTTCAGGAGACAACTCCCATGTTCTTCTACCCAACAGCCGAATCACGGGCCTGAGTGATGTTGACAACATTGAATTCCACAATGATGGAGCTGATTTATATGATCCGAGAGGTCCTCATGCGTGTGTGTCTATAGGGACCAAGGCACCTAAGAGAACCAGACAGAGGGTAGCAAAGGCGGCTGAGATCGAGCCTGACTATGAACCTGCACATGAGCCTGAGTACCAAGAAGGTTCGACACCCATTTATGGGAGTGCTAGATATTATGTTGAGCCATTGCTTGTGCCTACATCTCCAGGTCTTGTGCGCGAATTAGTCAAGGACAATCGCAGGTAGGGTCGCTGGATCAAGTTCCTTGACATTATCATGAGGAAGACAGTTGGGGAGCTTAAATGGACCAAGTCAAGGCTGAGAAAAAGTGAAGAAAGGGAACGCAAGTATGAGGAACGGCTAAGGAAGGTTGACCAATAGTAGAAGAGAAGAGAAGAAGACACACATATGAAGTATGTTGTGACTAATGCCAGATTCAGGAAGCTTACTACTCTTTTCATGAGAAACATCGATGCTTCTGAGAGTTTCATGAAAGAAGGTTCTTCAAGCTGCGTTGAGCCTGCATTCATCTATGGTAGGAGATCTACAAGTGCAATACTAGAAGAACACGAGCATGAAGAAGCAGCTCCATTTAGAGCCTCAGCCTACGAGTCGCGTGAGAGGCACCCTATCACTTCACCTCCTCATTATGACTCAAATAACGAACTCCCTGACTACTGCTCTGAGGAGGAGTTTGATCAAAACACTCGCTGGATGTGACGTACACTCTCACCTTGTAAATATGCATCTAGTTTTTTACTTATCTTATTTTTTGTCTCTTCTTCTGAACTCAGTTTAAGTTTGGGGGAGGAGCCACCTTTGGAATAATGTTGTTTATTGTTTTGTTTTATTGAGTTTCATGCATTGCATTGTGAATACTTAAGTTTTGATAAAAACCAAAAAAATTGAAAAAATTGTTAAAAACCAAAAAAAAAAATTGTTTCCATTCATGTTTTGCATTTAGGATTGCATTGTGTTTTAGTTTAGGATCGAGTCTCATGTAGCTTGCATTTCATGTTTTCAAGAAAGAACCAAAGCGCCTTCACTCTAGATCATCGATTTTGGCTTAGTAGTCTCGAAAAGTCTTGAAGTTCTTAAGTAATATATCTTGATGTTTAGAAAGCGAAGTCCATTGTCTGTGAAACTTGCTAGTTTAAGATTGTTATCAATATGATATGAGTCTGAATCTTGAGCTTTAAATTAGCATGATCAATTGTTGCACTTGGCTTTCATGGTTTCTTCCATTTCACGAGATTGGGCATTTTAAACCAAAACACCTTTAGCCCAACTCGGTTATCCTCACCTTAAGGATAATACCTCTCACCCAAAGCACCCTAAACCAAAACACTTGTGAGTTCTTGTTTTTAAGTGATTATGATTTTGCAAAAATCTGAAAGTATAGAGAGCGACATTTGAGAACATCTATGTGGGTAGCTTAGGTAGAATAGGCCTTGGAAATGAATTGGAAATGCTTGGTTAGCTCTAGGACTTGATGTATTCTGGTTTTGGGTAGACTAAGTTGATGATTGATGAAAATGGCTTGCTTGAAAAAAAGGAAAAAGAAAAGAAAAGGGTGGAAAGAAAAGAGATGGAAAAAGAAACCCAGGAAAAGGAGAAAATTAAACCTTAAGGGATAGATGAGAATGAAGAAAAAGGATTGCTAGATTCTAAGTAGAATAAGAAAAGAAAGGGCTAGTACTTAAAAAGAAAAGAAAGAAAATAGAATGCAAAGAAGAAACAAGTATGCAAAGAAGAATGAATGGAAAAGTCTAAGAAAAAAATTAAGAAGAATCTAGAAACTAAGGAAAGTAAGAAAGAAAATCCCTTAAGGTAGCAAAAGATTGATGAAGATGTTAGATAAAAAATTTAGGATTGGGTAGACTTAGGTGCAGTGATATGGGGGGAAATAGATGTTCGATTTTGTATGGCACGTTGCTCTTGTCTTGCTTGATTTTGCTATAATCTTTTCACTACGCGAGAGAAACCACATTACAGTTAACCTTCATGCCATGAGTGGAAATTTCTTTTTCGCATTGGAGTCCCCGTTCTACCGAACCAATTGAAATCTTGTGCATTGATTTGATCATGTTTCACTCTTGTTTAAATTGAATGTAGGAAAACATCATAGGCTAGTTAAGTGGATAAACTTGGCACAATTATAATAGCAGATGGTAATGTTGTTTGAATGATGAGACGAGCAGTTATGTTAGGTTGAAAACGCTCTCATCGAAGACTTTAAGTTGTTTGGTTCTTGTTTTTCAAACTTCGACCCTTGACTTAGATTTTGATTTGCTTGAGGATAAGAAAATGATAAGTTTGGGGGAGTTGATGTGTGTGTATTTTGATGGTTTTGTCTTTCGATTTTCATTCGTTTTGCATTATATTAGGATGCATTTTAGAGTCTTCCAAGTTGCATATTGCATATCATTACTCATTTCAGGGGCAGAGAAGGCCAAGGCGAGGAACCGAGCAAAAAGGAGCAAAACAAGACATTTAAGAGAGGAAAAATGGCTAAGTACCAGAGGCAAGGAAGCACGCCGGTCAACCCACGTCGGTCATGCACCGGTGGAGATCACACGGCGGAACCAGACGACTCGCGCCGGTGGCACCGCTAGTCGCACGACCAGCGCACCTCCCACGGATGAGCACGGACCCTGAACACCGGTGTCGCCACCGGTGGAGTGACCGGCGCCCATCACCTGGTAGGGAAAAGAATAAAGCACCGATCATGCGACACTACACGCCCCGACCGGTGCACACGTGCAACGGTCCGAGCATGCCATGGCACGACCGACGCACATATTCCAGAGACAAAAGAGATCAAGTCCTAGTTTCCTTTTTTGAATTCAAATTTAGGTTACTATTTAAGGGAGCCAACAACTAAAACCTTAGGGAAGTTTTTATTTATTTAGTTTTGTCGAGTTTTGAGTTTTTAGATCTAATTTTTTTAAGAACCTTTGTTGAGATTTTTTGGTGATTTTCTATTGCACTTTTCGGACTTCCAATATCCCTTGAGTTCTTATTGATTCCTTGTTATTATCTTCTCCCTTAATCAATTTCTTACTCCCAAATCATGTCTAAAAACTCACTAAGTATTCTATATATGAGTTGTGAGTAGTCTCCTTTAACTTGTAGATTAGGGTTAGGAATAAGCTAAATGGATTGCTAGAAATAGTTTAAGGCGTAATAGATCAATCATCCTCAATCTAATCATGTTCTTAATGCTAGCATATGAGTAGCTAACCTAGTCTAGATCATAGGAGTATTATCGTCCGAAGGTGTTCGATGAAATGCCTGAACAAAATGAATAAGTTGTTAGTTGATTCTTTCCAAGAGATTGTTTAAGATATTGACTGATTGTTGAATAGGATTGTGTTTAATGCTCTTTGAATGTGTTGCTTGCCAAGAGATTGTGTAGTAGCATGTTTAGGAAAGGGTTCTTTGTCACGAGAGTGAACTGGTCTGAAATTGAAATCCTTAGACATGGGATAAACCACTTGAGTGAAATAAACCCACTAGCATGAGATTGATTGCATGTTCTGAATTCCTTAATTCATGAGTTATCTGTATATTTGAATCTTTTAAATCGATATCGCTTGCTAGGACAATTTAGTGACAAAACAACTCCTTGAATCTGCTTAGACCTAATAAAGTACTTCATATGATTAGTGTGTTATTTCCTCCTGAGTTGGTTCGATAACTTACTTTATCGACATTGCTAACTTAATTGAGCTCACCTGACTGAAAATATGAGATTATCAATCCAACAAGAGTGTTCTTGGGAAACATTGATGCTCTCCAGATTGCTATTGATAATCACAATCAAATAACAAATGCTCATTCGTCTCATCTTCTTTAAAACACCTATTACATATAGCATTTTGAGTCACATGTCTTCTTAGGATTTGCCCCTGTATTGAGCTGATGAGAGAGCATACTCCACAAAAAATGCTTTATTTTAGCCGGGATTTTGAGGCTCCATATTGCTCTCTTTGTGCTTGTATCTCGTTCAGTCGGATGATGGTTAACATAGTTACTATCATGGGAGCCAACCCAATAACCTGATTTAATCGAGTACTCGCCCGTTTTAGTATGATGCCATCATATCTTGTCCCCAGAGCTTCGTCTACTAGTTTTTAGAGTTAAAATCAGATCTACATCATCCGAGACAACCGTTGCTCTCAAATTTTCTTCATTCCAATCTGTTTTTGCTTCATTAACCAACAGCTTACGACATTCTCTTTTTGATGATGACTAATGGAATATGACGCTCTCGGAGGATTTGTTGGTAACCAAGGATCAAGCCAAAACCTGACTAAATTACCATCTCATATATTGTATCTCAGTCTCAGTCTCTGTTTGATAAAATCTCTTCCTACCAAAACTGACCTCCAGATGTAAGAAGCTTTAACTTTGAAGTTAGTGGATAATATGTCATCGTTTGGGAAATAGGAAGATTTAGAACCCCTCGCCATCAAACAGTTCGGTTTTTGCAATAATCTCCATGTCTGCTTAACAAGTAATGCGTCATTAAAAATTTTCATGTCCTTAGGAATTCACATACGTTTCTAACTACACCAATGCATCCGTTTATGATTATTAATAGATTCCCACCAATAATTTGCCAACAAAACAGTGATCCGAGCAGAAATAGATCTTGGCAATTTATCATAACTAGGAGAATATCCACGCTGCGCGGGTTTATTTTTTATTTTGTATTTTTCTTTATTATATTTCTATGTTTGTTTTTTGTTTTGTATCGGTAATTGTTATATATTATTTTAGTTTAATTCTTAAGTAACATATTTTATCTTTTTTATTTTTTTTTAAAATGTGGGCCACAAGGAAGCTTTTGAAGCCTCTGAGCATAGACACGTCAACAAGTTTTGCATTCTCTTGGGATGACACGTGTCATATTGTTAGCTGCTTATGTGATCGTTTCTTCTTCCTGGACTATTGACTTTTCATCTTCATCAACGTAATCTGTCTTTAAATTCTTATTTGATCTTCATCAGACTGTCAATCCAGTCTATTCTACTTCTCTTGATCCCACCGTAACAGCTGTTCATCTCCCCTCCTCTTATAACAGAATAGCTAGATTGGAAGTTTAAGATTTCACCTACATGCCTTCTATGTGTTCGACAAATTGTATGTGATAGGTGTTTCTACTAATAAAAGGTCTGATATGCTCACTATATACTGTTCATTGTGTCTAGTTATGTCATATGCATCATAATTGTTTTAGTTTCATGTTTTTATGATGTCTTTGATATTTGAAGTCTATGCTGATTTTTTTATGTACTATTGTTGTTTCAGGTGTTTACCGTTGTTATAAAGAGTATATGTGATTGATTTCGTTGGATTTTGTTTAGAATCTCATGTTCTGCTAATTGGTGAAATCAAAGGGACCGATCTTTTATACAATAAAATTAAGATCAGCCACTATATTGAAGTAAAAGATCGATTTAAGCATTTGTCTTTACTTAGTAATGCTTAGCTCTAAAAAGCTTATATATTTCATAGAAAGAAGCTCATTCATTGTAAGTGACGGCCACAACCAAACCGATTGGGCTATAAACGCTCCTCAAGTAACATATTTTATCTATTATCTAGTATAGTCATATTTTTTTGTTTTTTACATTTAAATATATCAATATTATTTACAGTTTTTTTATTTAGTGAAGACATTTTTCCCAAGAACCCGAATTTCCGTCTTCCTAGTTATCCTTGATGCTAGAACAATCATAATTTCAGAGAGATCCGAGTTATCCTTCAATCAAAGTTCTACCATTCTAAAAATATCTTAAGAATTGAGAATATTGAAAGAGTAGCTATGTTTCTGTAGATAACAGAGAAGTCCACATTGATGCAAAATCAATACAACATTAAACAAAAACAGGAGGAGATGAAAGGAAAGAGGAAATTGTGGGAACAGAGACAAAATAAAAATAACTTACCTAGCCGAAATTGTATTCTGTTTGATAACTCATAGACGTATAAGGATTCCAAGCTTTATCACGCATGTCACATGCGGCATGTGTGTCCTCAATCCTCATTCCATCATGTATCAATGTAGCCGAAATAGTCATAAATTCACCAAAGAGCTTAATATGTACAATGAATAATTACAGAGGAGGTGTGGCATTACTCATGACTAATATCCATCTTAGCAAACACGTCGAATCAACATAGATATCCTACAAAAACACTTACATTTTCTCCAATGCAGAGAAATTTTTCTCTGTTGCAGTCAGAGTCGAATCAACATATGAACATACTTCTTCGTGTGCTCATTTCTCTTGATCTGAAATAGAAGAGGAATTACACAACAATCTATTATATTTGGCTTAAGAAAACATAGCTCTTGACATTTTTATATTACCATTTTAGGGATGTATATGATCTCAAGCCTGTTAGTTTGTGGAGTTGGAAAAGGACCCGAGCTCTCTATAAGTACCCGACATAAGAAACTATGTTTTCAAGTAATACCTATTTCGCAGCTACACCGTTCAATGCCCTAGAGACGATCAAGACGATTTGGTATGGAAGTTTTAGCTGCATAGGAATCATATAAGAATTGGTTGTTTAGCAGAGGTATCATCATATATACATGGACACGCAATAAGCTGAAAGAACATAAGAAGCTGAGAAATATTATCTCAATGACAACATTACAGAAAATATTAAAAAAAAAAAGACAAGATTGATAGCTTAATCGATCATTAGCAACTGATGCAGGCTCCACTTAGAAACGAAAAGTTTTGTTCCCAACCATTGACAAATGACATTCCATTCAGTAAAGTCGATGTGATATATCCAGGAGCATTTCAATTAATAATGCGAAATCAATCAAATTGGTACTTGCCTCGAATATAATCAGAAGTAATTCTATAACTCACCTCGAAATGGAGTGACAATAGCGCACAGACTTCTCAAATATTTGATGATAGTAGAATTTCCACCCAAAAAAATATCAGCCTGAAATGATAATTTTAGATAAGGCCTAACGAATAAGAGAAAGGAAGCACATACATCATTGTGCAGACCCATGAAAAACTTCACCGACAATCCTCCCATCAAATGACTAACAACATTAATCTTCTTCTCCCCTGAAACTTTTTTAAGTTGATTTAAACTTTTTAGCAAATTGGTTCAACGTTTCCGGCAGTCTAGACCACTGCAAACACAAAGATAGTCACTACACTGATTTAGGCCAAAATCTTTATCAAAATTAGAAGGGATATATTTTACATGCTGCTTTGGCGAAAATCATTACCAAAACCAACCCTTATTGGAATCCCCCTCTGAGCATCTCAAGAATCATCTCACAGAGGTAGAACACAGACTCACAGCCAATTATGTACAGGAAGTGTTGATTGATCCCAATGAGAAAAGAAAGATCAAGAAACAACAATTAGGAATCAATTCATCCTTAGCTTATGAACGAAACATTACCAAATCTAGGTCTAAGACATGAATTGCAAGGAGCCAACTCTGTCTTGAGGGGACCACAATACTCGTTTTGGGATCGAGAGAGATCATTTACCTGTTTCAGAGGAACGTGTATACATCAAACATAGATAAACCATATTTGCTATGCTAACCAACAGCTAAATCACATACATTTTCTTTTTAATTTTAATTAAAGCTAATTACATAAGAATCCAATATATCTGGCGTAAGAAAACAGAGCTCTTAATGTTTTGATATTACCATTTTCCGACGGTATATGATCGCAAGCCTTCGAGCCTGATAGATAGTGCAGTTGGATTAAGACATGAACTCTATGCAAGTATCGGACGAAGGAAACCATGCTTTCGAGTCATATTTTTATGCAGGTGCATCGTTCAATGCCCCAGAGATGATATACATACGATTTGGTAAGGCCAGGGACTTCTAGATCTACCGTGATTTCACTGGAGAATTCTACGACTAAAAATCCTATTAAATAGAGTATGAAGTTAAAAAGGAGATGAAGGCTCGATTCGAGCAAATAAAAGAAGTGTGTAGCAAACACGAAGAGATTCATAAGATTTCAGAAGGAAAACCTAAGAAAATATTTCAAAGATCAACGAAACGATTGAGACTTTTTGGCTTAAGATAAATTAATTTTTTTTACCAATAAATGCAGAAATGACACGTGTCCATCATGGAGAGACTCCCGTTCATCTTTTATATATAGAACTAGGAGACTTTTTGGCTTAAGATAAATGTTGCATGCGCGGGTTCTTATTTTGTATATTTTGAATAAGAAAAAATTGAATAAACTATCAAGACGATCGAAATATTAGTTACCAATATTTTACAAGCAATGAGGATTTCGAAAGTGAATAGTAGAGATCTGGCTAGACACCAACAACAAGGCATTCACGATACCAATAAAAACGGATATTGTATAAATTGAAAGAGTTTATTACCATAGGCAATAGAAGGATTGATGCACCACAGGATATCTAAATCATGCCACCAGCTGAATAATACGCCTTTAGTTGTTCCCATTTCATGGAATCTCCTATACATTATCACACATATTTTACAAAAGAGATGTTTTTTAGACAAGACCGAAAGAAGAAGATAGCTTATTGTGTCTGAAAAACCTGAAGCTGAGCGGATACAACAAAGCTACATATATAGGTTATTGTAGGAACCCGAACAATATCATTTGATTGGAGAGTAATATAAAACTAAAATTGATCAATCAAGAATATAAGTTTTACCATATTGGTCCATTCGCAAATCCTCAATGATGAAGAACGCAAGATACGTCTGAGAAGGATGATAGCAAACCCAAATATAATACTTGATCAATCCAATATACAAAAGATTAAAGAATAATACCATTATAACAAACCTGAGAAAACATTCAATACTAATGAGTGATGAGATAAACCAAACCTAAAAGTATAAAATTTTCTGGAACTAGTAGACGCATGGAACTTTGGCTCCGCTAGTTTCTTTCAAGTCCATCATCAGCCCTTAAAGATCAACATCTACAATTAGACATATATCT
>OVAU01004434.1:0-10090 GCA_900406315.1 Biscutella laevigata subsp. laevigata | reverse complement strand
ATTTTATTGTACTTTTATCAAATACATAATTAAATAACAGTAGATTTTAAAATACATAGAAATCCATTAAACTACAATATCCAATAATATACCCCATAAATAATAAAATAGGGAAAATGTGTAAATAGTAAAAGAGGGGTCATGTGAAGTCTCATCATGAGTGTTACTTTCTGCATGCGCTTCGATTTCCTACATGGACAGTCCCAGATACGTATTTACCAATACTGTCTTTTTGCACTTCATTTAATTCTGTATTTAAAATTTTGCATTAATACTAAAAATAATTATCAATAATCAAATTATCAAAATCAGAAAAATGGCGTTACTAAAGCTCTTTCTTAATAAATTTCTTCTTCTTTTTCTGTCAAAAAAGGAACAACACTATGACTATTCACATACTTCAAGACCTTTCATTTTCTTTTTATTGTTTCACTCATTTGATTAAATAGTTTGATTGTTGTTATGTCTGTAATTGTCTCTAACTTCTCTCGAATATGAAAGTTATATAGTCGCAGTTGGCCACGAAAACACGTTAGATCATTTGGGCTTAACAAAAATGCTATCTTGAATCCAAATATTAGTTTATATATCTCTCAATCATCAACAATATCATAAAAACACTAAATAACATATATTTAACTAATATTTATATACAAGAATTTATTTAAAATATTTAAATATAAATAAATAATTTTTGAATTTATTATTTGGCACAAGTTACTACAATAATTATCGGTTAAAAATCACAATAAAGGAAGATATTTTTAAAAAGCTATAATAAATAGAAAATATATCAAATATGGATAAATTTCATATATATGAAACGCAGTTTGATATACACGATGATATGTAAAGTCATACATTGCATATGGAGTGGGAGTCATTATAATATATGATCAATCAAGAAAAAAGAACATTAGAAAGTTGTTTAAAGGGATTTTCTGAAATAAAATCCAAGTTTGTCGATCTGTTTTAAGAAGTCTGAGACAGGATAGTTTGATGCCGATAATGGAGGTGACATTGACAACATGAAGAGCACAACCAAATATGTCTACGTTTTGTTGGGTTACAAAATTGTAGAAAATTGTCCCTCTATCAAACTTTTATATCAAATTGTGTTGAATATGTCATGGTAATTGAGACAATGAAAAAGATGATGTGGCTACAATCATTTCTACAAGAGTTCGAACATAACCAAGAGGAAAATGTGTTGTAATGTGATAGCAAGAGTGTTTTCGATTTGGAAAAGAATACGTATGGTTTATCATGCTCGGACGAAATACATACATTGTCGGTATCATTATATCAGATCGACATCAGAAGACGAAGTGTCGGTGCTTGAAAGGATCACAAAAAGTAAGAATATAATGGATTGAAATCAGTTTTCGAATGGGAGATTGTTAGTCAATTACACACGTTTTTTTGCATGGACGGTGGAGATTTATCAACAAACGAGACTTGTGTAATTGTTTTCAACAATTGTTTGCTCATTAACTACTCCATCTCCTATATAAATATAAATATGAAAGTGAAGTAATCATTCAAAAGCATAAGATATCCTAAACACAAAATCAAAACATAAGAAAATCAAAAAGAGAGAGAAAAGTGAGAGATCTTGGTAAAAATTAAGAACAATCTCTTTAGTATTTTCAAATAACTTCTCGGGTTAATAAGAAACGATTTGTAGCAGATTCAGAATTAGTAGATAATATTGACCGAATTTTGTTAATAAATTTATGGGTATCTTTTGTGGTTTGTTTGTAAGTTTGGAGCTGGTCTTAAGCTCAGGAGTTACAAGTCCATCCCATAAAAGTGGAGGAGTATATAAGAATTCTCGAGAATGAAAATCCAAAACAAGACGAAACGAAGTCGTTATGGTGGTCATACCTTGAACACAAACTACTTTGTGCGTACATTGTCGTTTATTCCAACTTGAAGAACTAAAACGCTGTCGTTTATTCCAATGTATAAGATTTCTCTCAGAGATAAGATAAGGAGATGTCTCATCGATGACATGGACTGCCACGTCACAGAACACAAAACGCCTCTGCTTCTCCCTCCTCCTTATCTCTGTTTTCTACATTTTTTCTCGTTCTTCTTCCAATAAGCCTCCACGACGTTCAAAACTTTTGGAGTTGACCCTTCTCTGGAATGGCTAATTACTCTCGGCCTCACATATGTCAGTGTTTGACTCGGCTTGCCTCCGTCAAAAGGAATGCAATAGCCACGGTCAACGGGAGCCGGAAGCTCACTGGCCGGGAGTTTGTCGATGACGTACTAAGCCTCGCTGGCGGACTAATTCGTCTCGGCATCCGATGTGGAGACGTCGTCTCTATTGCTGCTCTTAACAGGTCGATCCCATATTCTTTCTCTCTTTTTCTTTTTTAAGAATTCCAATTTGAAAGGAAGAGTTACCGCCATTATTATTTTTGCTGACTTCCTTTAAGTTGAAAATTTTGGGTTTTAGATTTGAATCTGTCGATTATGAATCTGAACCATTGAAGGTGAAGTTTATCAGATTATAAAGCTTTGTTTTTTCTTTCCCTTTTTCGGTCCTTTCAGTGATCTGTTCTTGGAGTGGTTATTGGCAGTTGCATTGGTTGGAGGAATAGTTGCTCCTTTAAATTACAGATGGGTCAGTAATCAGTTTTTAATGCTTCTCTGAAATTCTCCGATGGCTTGATTGATGTAATTTTTGAGAAATGGCAGAACTTGAAAGAAGCAAAAATGGCAATGCTGCTAGTACAACCCGTGCTCTTAGTTACCGATGAGACTTGCGTCTCGTGGTGCATCGATGTTCAGAATATCGATATACCTTCTTTGAAATGGTGTGTGTCGATGGAGTCAACTTCTACAGAATTTGGGGATGAACATAACCGGTGTATGATTTGTTTATAACATTAAAATCAACGGTTATGAGATGCAATTCTGACCTAATCCGTCTTTTGCTACCGGGCAGTTTTGACAACCGAGATGCTTAAACAGCATGATCCTCTGGTATTGCCTTCCTTATCGACCCACGCTTGGGCTCCTGATGATGCAGTTGTGATATGCTTCACTTCTGGTACTTCCATGTTTTAATTCTCCTTCCTGCTTTTTTTCCATTGTAATCCTCAGTTTAGTTGATCTTATTGGAAATAGGTACAACGGGCAGGCCCAAGGGCGTGACGATAAGCCACATGGCTTTCATCACGCAGTCTCTAGCTAAGATTGCTATGGTAGGCTACGGTGAGGATGATGTACGCCTTTTACCTCCACTTATCTGTTTGTCATCTCCAGTGAGCTCTATAGAGCTGATTGCTTCTGTATACTAGAGCCTGTTAAATCTCTCTGTTCGTTTTGTCTGCAGGTGTATTTGCATACATCACCGTTAGTTCATATCGGTGGTCTGTCATCAGCCATGGCCATGTTGATGGTTGGGGCTTGCCATGTTCTGCTCCCCAAGTTTGATGCCCAAACTGCTCTTCAAGTTATGGAACGATACCAAGTGACTTGCTTCATCACCGTGCCAGCGATGATGGCTGATCTAATTCGTGTCGACAGGTAAACAGGATTCCTCATGAGAAGTAAAATTTGGTCCTTTAAAACCATTTGCAACCTGAAAATGTTTTAACCTGAAGGACGATGAAAAATGGAGCTCAAAACAGAGGTGTGAGAAAGATACTAAATGGAGGAGGATCTTTATCAAGCGAACTCCTAAGAGATGCTGTGAAAATCTTCCCATGTGCCAAAATACTTTCAGCTTATGGTGAGTTATTCTCACAGCCTTCTTTGTTTATGAGAAAGATACTAAATGGAGGAGGATTTTGGTTTTGTTTGAAGGAATGACAGAGGCGTGCTCTTCACTGACCTTCATGACTCTCCATGATCCAACACAAGAGTCTTATAAAGTGACATATACTTCGGTTAATCAACCAAAGCAAGGGACATGTGTTGGAAAGCCTGCGCCTCATATCGAACTGATGGTTAAGCTCGATGAAAACTCATCAAGGGTCGGGAAAATTCTAACTCGCGGACCACACACAATGCTCGGATATTGGGGTCATCGGTTAATTCAAAATAATGTTGCAGCATCAGAATCCAGCAGCAATGAAGCTTGGCTTAACACAGGTGATATCGGGGCCTTGGATTCGTTTGGTAACTTATGGCTTATTGGTCGGTCTAATGGCCGAATCAAAAGTGGAGGCGAGAACGTTTACCCTGAAGAGGTTAACTTCCGAGACAAGAAACTCTCTCGTTTATTAATTAGCCTAACACAGCTTGTGTATCTTTAACAAAGATTGAATCCCTTTCTCCTTGCAGGTTGAAGCGGTTCTGTTGGAGCATCCTGCAGTTGTCTCTGCTGTGGTTATAGGCGTCATTGATGTTCGTCTTGGGGAAATGGTCGTTGCTTGTGTCTGTTTACATGAGAATTGGACATGGTCTGATGTCGAAAACCGGAAACACCAGAATCTTGAATTGTCAAGTGAGATTCTCAAGCGTCATTGTAGAACACAAAATCTAACCGGGTAAAAATATCTCGAATAAACCAGTTTATAAATTAAAGGGGAAAATATGTTTCTGTTATATATACTCAAGTCCATGGAATGCATCAACTTGGACAGGTTTAAGATACCGAAGAGGTTTGTCCGATGGGAAAAGCAGTTTCCGTTGACATCAACTGGTAAAGTGAAAAGAGATGAAGTTCGAAGAGAAGTTATGTCTCAATTCCAAATTTTGACTAGTTCTCTCTGATCATTACATTCTTGTAGTTCGATCAATTTTACCTAATATGGTCCTTTTATACAGAAACTAGAACCAAGCCGAAAATAAAACCAATTATTGTAGTTCGATCAATTCTGACTAGTTCTATCTAAATTTTGCTCGAAGCTTTTTGCAGTATCAGTTGCATTTCTATTGTCCAAACCTGTCAATGTCTGTGTCCTCTTGTTGGATGGGCATGTCAAGTAACAAAGAGATATCATCATTAGCAATAAAAATATTTTTTTTTTTTTGGTAAAAATGTTAAGATAATAAACATAATTTGCCAAGAAGAATTCAAAATTGGTATGTAATATTGTATTATTTACCAGAGTAAGGAAAAAAGCATATAAATATCACTATAGCATGTGGAAACATTTAATAAAAATGAAGTTCGATAATTACATTTTATGTGACCAATTGATTCTCTCTTGTTAACTTGCCAAGAAGTTCATGACCAACTCCTCCATAAAAGTATAACTATGATAGTGGTGTGCCGCTTTTCTCGAAACTCGCCATACTTCTTTACTTTATTTCTCTTCATTCGCATAACAAGTCATAAACTTAGAACTGAAGGATGTAAATTCAGAATTATAAATGACTAAGTTATATTCGTGTAATTATTTAAAATTTATCAAAGGTTATAAATTTTATTCTATCCATTGTGGATTTACTTTAATACATAAAAAGAAATTATCAACAATATTTTTTTTTAAATTGTCTTTGAAATCTATATATTACACACATACATTTCATACCACGAAAATATTTAGAAAAAGTGACTAGTTATTAAAATTATGATATACTAGTCATTGTGATATAGAGTTTTATATCTCATCATTTTATTTTATTTGATGATTGAATTCATTTATACGTAGTGTGTACCATATATTTACATGTCAAAATATTGTCATGGTTATATATTAATACATATATCCTTGAAATTCACTACTTTTGTTCTTATAATATGATAATACAAAATAATTATGAATTATAAAATTAAAATTTCATAGAAAGGATAATGTTTGATGCTTCAAAATCAACTCTTATTATTTTGTTTCAACTAAATTCACTTCTTCTTTTATTACTTTATGAGAAAATAAATGAATTAAAAGATAACATTTTAGTTTGTTATTTATTGAAAACTTTAGTTGAGTATAGTAAAAACAACATCATCATTCTAATTTTTGCTAAACTAATCATTTTATTTATAGTTTACTATGAGAGACTTAAACTAATTTTAATTTGTGATATATATTTACATTATTATGAAAATAAATCTATCTTATGTAAAAATTAACTATGTTAATCTTTTAATTTTTAAACAAGATAGCTTCGATGGGTCAATTATGGACCTTAATTAAGAAATGATTAGATTGTTTTTCCGAGGTTAAATTAATGATGGTGACTACTGTTTAGGGAAAATGAATAATTAATAAAGTTATTATGTTTGAACCAAAACTCTTGAATTTTATTGTGTTAAATATTATCTAAACTTTTTATTTTTCTACGATTTTAGATTTTAGGAAATTTTGGTATAAATCTCTAAACTTTTTATTTTTCTACGATTTTAGGAAATTTTGGTATAAATCTTAGATTATTGTTTTAATGAAGTCAATTAAAATTAGTTAATAAATTTTAACTCTTCTATTAGTTCTTAACTTATTTTTTTCTAAAAAATATGTAGTCATTTTTATAACATAAACTACTCCATATAAATGCACCAGATATTATTAGATTGTCTATTGTTAATGTGCAATTGGATATTGAGACTGATAATACATCTTCGGAAAGGTTAGTCACATTGGTAGCTTGGTAATTGCGGATTATAGGCACAATATTTTGCCGATCTGGAGAAAATTGATGGAGACTTTGTCTTTCATCAGTATCAACACTGCTTGTCCTTCCATAACGCAACTAAAGCTTTAGGCCACATTTTTAAAAAAAATTACAAGTTAATTATAATACAATAAATTATTAGTATAATAATAAATATGAGGCCACAATCTTTATATTATGTTAATTTGTTTTGAGCCACAAGATTAGAAGGACCAAACCTGAGTATTAGCTGGTCCAAATGAATATGATGGCTTAAACAATTTTTTTTAATGCCCTTAAATTATTATATTATATCTCAATCTTTTAATTTTTGGTACTTTAAATTCATTTTATATATTTTGGTGTCTAAAGTTTTAATTTTACTTCTTTTAACCCATGAACGATATTAAGTATCAATCTTGGAAGTGAGAAAATTCTGGAGAGTTTACATTGGAAGATAGTTCAATAAAATGACATGGTTCACTATATTGGCAGATACATAAAGAAAACCTATCAATCTAAGCGGATGGTTAGGTGAATGGGATACTACACATATCCATATTTTAAAGGTACAAACACTATTGATTGGCACAAGATGGAGATGGTAATGGTTGGATAATACGTAGACATATTGATTGTGCTTGTTATGGTTTACTTTCGTCACTGTTTGGATCAGTTAATAGTTCTACTACTGTTCAATGTAAACATTTTATGGTTATGCAAGGTTTTGGGATGGGCGTTTTAAGACATACATTTTATTAGGGAACTGAAGGTGACTAACTGGAGGGATATAAGGATAGTTATATTCGCTTCGGTTAAGCTGGAAAGCTCAGTGAGGTACATGGGGAATGGTTCGGGGGATGAACTGATGAAATTGGGTGATATTATGAAGATAATTTTTTGGTTTATCTCGAGAGGTTTATTGTTGTTTTGAAACGTAAAACTAAGGCGTGCTCTGTTGTGTTGAGAGGAATGCAAATTACTGTCTTAAGCAAATCAGGCATATATTACAAGAGTTGAAATGGTTTATGTAATTCCCTTAAATTATTGTCTGATGGACTTTGATAATTACATTTGACACGACCAATTTGTTAACTCGTCAAGAAGTTCATGGCCAACAATGCTGCTCCAATAGCTGGCTCTACCTGAAGATATATACCAATATTTACTTATGTAGTCGTCACAAGAGATTGAAAGACTGAGAAGTTGAATGTTACCTTTGGTATGATTGTCTGAGCCCCGGGGAAGTATCCGTTGATCCGCTTTGAAACTTCTTTTCCAATGTCCCATTTCCGCTTAGCGTTGAGGACACCACCCACCATTACAACCGGGAAAGAAGCTGTCCCATCTGCAACGAGAAAAATCTGACACTGATAAGGAACCGAGCGGCAAAAGAAAGAAACAGAGCTTGTTGGATATGTGTAATCACCTTCGCCGCATAAACCAAGTCTCTGTACAACAGCTTTCACACTTAGAGCTAAATCGTCAGCTGCATCAACCAAGATCTTATCTGAAATTTCATCACCCGCTTCTGCACAAATTACTACTTGAGGAACAAGTGCAGCGATACGAGCCCAGGATGGATCCGCGTACGTCCACCTACACCCAGAAACATTAGCACTTTGATGTGGTGTTGGGGCTTTCGCCTTAAGGGATAATACAAAAAAAAGGGAGTGCCTCTCTTCATGTCCGAAGAGTTCTGAACGCAGTGATGGTTACCAAGAAACTACATGTTTTGAGACCATGTTATAAGTTTGGAAAAGAATGTACCCGATGAGTTCGTCTGGAGAGGAAAGTCCAAGTGCTTTCAAGATGGTACTTGTAAGCATTGTTTCCGGGCCACGACCATCGTGAGCTCTAATCACTGCCGTTAAGGCCTGTGCAGCAATTCCATAGCCACTGTAAATAATCACATCAGCATTCCAATGACAAAAGTGTAGTTTCCACAAAAATATGTGATGCAAAGTCCATAGCTTTTATCACAGTTCGGACTCATGCATCTCTGAAATCTTACAAGAGGTCAAATTTATACTAAACATTTTTCTAATCTCCATGCGAGAACTGAGTTGATGATAGAAGAAAACCCCACTGAAGAGGAGGACGTGAAAGCAGAGCCACTCAATGGAAAGAAAAATACCTTCCCCAATCGCCTAAGATTGGTCCAGCACCAGATGCCCTAGCCTCCCTGCCATCTTCATCAAAACCATAGGCTATACATCCCGTACCGGCAATTAGAACACAGCCATGGAGCTTTCCCATGGTTCCACTAGCTAAAGCCACTACAGCATCATTCTTTACATATACCTTGACATGACTAGGGAACATCTCCCTGAAAAACATGAAGAGAAGAGGGTAAGATCTTGACGAATCATCACACCTGAAACTCCTATAGCCATGGTTCACATTTGACATGACTACCAACCTTATCCATTTCTCTACTTTTTCCTGGTCTGAGGGATGATTTACACCTGAAACACCTAAGCATACACCACGAACATCTGATTTATCTGAACCCGATTGTACGAGTGCCTCAAAAATCACTTGCTCCAGTAAATCTCTTGCTGCAGTATCTGCAAACGCAATGCACATGAAAGATGGAAGTAACAGTGTAGAATTATCCAAGTGGTGCAAACAACTATAGCCATATATTTTGCTGCAATCACAACCAATAAGCACTTCTACACATTTGCAATAGAAAAGTATCTATAGATTCACATTCCATATGAATGGAACAAAAAACCACAGTATATGAGTCAAAAGTAAACAAGAACCAGAATCAGCTATGCAATAACACATTACACCAGAAGTTGGTTAAATTAATGATAAACAGAGCCAACCATTCTCTCATCGATGTCTAAAGAGGCAACATCTACTTAAAAGTTTCTATTGCCAGAGCTGAAGCAAAATAACAAAAATCAGAAAAAGTCAAAAATTTGAGGAGAGAGATAAGACGGAACCTCCTATGCTGTTGCAATTGGTACAACCGGCGACTGCTCGGCTGAGGATCGGAACATGTTCCGGGAAACGATCGCCGTACGGGAAAAATGGCACGCAAACGCAAACCGTTGAGGTGGTACCACCATCAAGGCCTAAGATGACGCCATCTCCGAATCCGTTCTGGCAGGATTTCACCTCAGTCGCCTCTTCCAGCTTCCGAAGGTTTCCATTGCTATGTGGATTCCTCATTCACCAATACACTAATCCAGATGATATTGAGGAAGACGGATAAAGGGTCTTCGAAATTCGAGTTACGTCAGTGGTAAACTAGAGCCTTTTCGATCGGAGATCAAGATTTAGGGGAATTGAGATACCTCAATTTTCATATTTTTAATCGAAAGATATATTATCAGTCTCGTATTGACGAGTTAGTTTGACCGAACTGTAATTCTCTATAAACATCTCCAAACGNCGATACCTCAAATCTTCAAATTTGAGGTATCATGCGTTCCAAACGATACTTCAAATCTTTAAAATTTGAGGTATCAAAAAACTGATACTTCAAATTTGAGGTATCACCCTCATGATACCTCAA